>ML782167.1:500854-528170 GCA_009831015.1 Picea engelmannii
ATATATATATATATATATATATATATATATTGCATATACACTTGCATTGCCTACATCCATGACTGTACATAATGTGTTTCATATTTCATTTCTTAAGAAATATATATACCTGATGCTAATCATGTAATCGATTAGAATGTGATTCAAGTGGAGCAAGAAGGTGTCTTGCAAGTGCATCCGGTGCGCATATTGGACCGAAAAAGCAAGCAGCTCTGAAATCGAGCCACAGGTCTTGTAAAGGTCCAGTGGACCTGGTACGATCCTGAGGATGCGACATGGGAGCATGAGGATGCTATGTGGGTAGAATACCCACATCGTGTTTTGAAGATTTTGGAAATATTGTTGATATTGTGTGAAAGTTGCACTGAGGACAATGCAAAAATAAGGGGAGGGGATTTTAATATCCCCTAGGACAAGCCCCAGTTGTATTTATAAATTTTAAACATGTTTTGTAGGCTGGTGAGTCGAGTTATAATAAGCTAGGAGGCTTATTTGGTGATTAGGCCGGAGAGCCTAAGTGTTAAAGGCCAGGAGCCCGATTTTTTATATGTAATTATGAAGATCATTAATAAAATATAAACATTGTTGTGTGCAGACCGACCACGAAGAAAGAGTGATGGGGGACTAAACTTCCACAAGGTTGGGTAAGGGAGGAGGCTAAGTGTGTGGGCCTAGGGGCTAAGCTAGGGGGCTTACCTCTAAAGGGGATAATAATTTATTATTATTTCCTGAAGGCTAAGGTGGACATGTTGAGTGTTGTCCTAAGTTCCTGTAAATGGAACGTGTGCTAAGTGGAATTCATGCGGCTCTAGGAAGACAAGTGCCAACCTGGGTGCATGCAGTTATAGCTGGGAAAGCCAACGTTTTTGGGTTCGATTCCCATTCTAGCATCCTTCACCTAAGTTTGCTGGGATCTGGGGTGTCTGAACCTATTTTTCCTCTGCATTTGCATCTGCATTGTGTTCCTAGTCACGCACCCTGAAACCCATGGGAAAATTGACAGACTGATCTGTGTCTCCGGGGAAGTCCGAGTATCCCGTATTTTTTTGAGTCATGTGGTGTCGTAACAGTGGGATATTGTGGCCATGTAGTTCATTCGTGATTCGTTCTGTGTCTCTTGAGGAACTCGACACCTGGGTAATCGTCTTAGCCGTGTCATGTTTTAGCGTGGGTTGTTGTCGCCTGTGGTGCCATGCCCATCTGTTGATGCTATTGTCATCCCTGTGTGAATCAGTGTTGAACCATTGTTCTTGTCATCCTTATGCTGGAACGAAGTTGAAGAAGTAGGTTGTCGGGCCCGTGTGCAACACTCTCTCGGGGTGAGAGAGGTGGTTGTGGTTGAAGAGACAGGTTGTCAGGTTTGTGAACAACTCTCTCCAGGTGAGAGAGTTTGTTGGAAAGTGGTTTTCTCCTAGAGAGAGTCCAGCACCAGCTACAGAGCTTTGAGAATTCTTGATACGGCCTGTTGTCGAGACCTAGAGAGGGAGGTGAAGCAGTCAATGAACTGTTCTTGTGAAGGTGTATACTCCCGGATGTTACATGCATGTGGGGAATAAGAGTCCGTGAGTAGTGGGTGTAAGAAGGCTCTTGGAGAGAATTCTTTTGGTTTCTTTGTGTAGTTTACTGTAACCTCAGCCTAGTCGAGGATTCCCTTTTTCTGGGTGGAGCTTGGTCCCAGCTTGGGTCTGACCCACTACTGAGCATGATGAGCAGCGTGGTCTATGGCTGGGAGGTTCGTGGAAGGTCTGCACATAGTTGGTGGATTTACTCCAGCTAAAAGATAAGTATCAGTTTGTGCTTAATTTATATGTTATGCATGTTTGTGCTATTGATGTTTGAATGTTATCATGTGTTCTGTTGCATGTATGAATTGTTGTTAATTCTATTTAAATATGAATGGTAATAGTAACTCTATGTTAAAATGTGTTAATTTGATTTAATGCATATTATATTTTTATGTAAATGTTTCGCAGTGGTCACATTACCCGGTCTCTAAGGAGGGTTGGGGATGCTACAGTTTGGTATCGCAGCTAAGTAAGAGATGAGTACTGACATTGCCTAGGTCGATTGATGGTTGGGGATGTTACAATATGGTATCAGAGCTTTAAAGTCAAAGTTAAGGTTGTGTTGGTAGCGTTGCTCGGCCTTTGGAAGGTCAGGGATGTTACACCACCATGCCTTCCCTAGAAAATGAAGTTAAGCTAGTAAGGGCATTCAAAATAGATGAAAAAATTGAGAAGATGGTTGGGGGTTTCCTTGAGGACTCAAATGCACAAGGACCAAAAATTAAAAATAATTCAAGACCTTGGAAGCATATTGGCACACCAAATCAATGGTGGCATTGGGTATGCTGGTCAAAAGTGAAGATTTTAGGAAGCTAAAAAGAAGGATGGAAACCCTTGAAGAGCAGAAGGACTACTTAGTTTCAGTGATCTCTTGGATGGCACAATGCTTGGGAGGCACCTTCTACCCGCCTGTAGGTACATGGGCCTAGTTAGGACCATCTGTTGTTGTGCCCAACTCTGGCGAGGTAGGACCTTCTTGAGCTCCAAGCTCTCATGGAAAGTACTAGTGGGTTTTTGAGGTCTTTTAAGATTTTTTTCATATGTTCCCTAACACTCATGAGTTTTAGGAAGATAGCATGGAGATACTGGTTTGAAGCTTATAAGTTTTCTCTATATGAACAACATACTTCTATGTCTGGTTTCCCAATTGAACAACATACTTCTATGCATTATTTCCCAATTGAGAAAGACAAGTTTTGAGGAAGGTAAGTTTTTTCAGTTTTATTTGACACCAAGAAATTGTCATGATGGAAAATTGAGAAGCAAAATATTGTTTATACTTCATATAAACCTCTCTCTTTTTTTTGTAAGTGAGTTGAGATTCTATATTACTGAGTAAAATATTGTACAAAAAAGGGTCTGAGGAGTATCCCCTGATCTACCGAAAGGAAACCAGATCAGGGGTCCAAAAGTTGCTCTATCTAACATAAGCAAGGGGATGGTTGGATGCCACCCGGGGAAACTGGCCCAGTCTCCATAAGTTCGTTTGAAAAAACTATACCATAAGAAATACACACAAATGAAAACATATAACATGGGTTGTTCCTATACTGATAAACAAAATGAACTTGAGTTGATGTTTTACTAGTCCAAGCGGATTGGATGGCTTTCATCTGCTTCCTTCCTTACCTCATTCTCCTTTTTCTGCTCCACCATGCGTGTCCTTCTGATGTTGGCTGGTGTTCTATGTTGGTCTGCTAGAATGATGTCCATGTGGTGGACATAGAGAAGGTAGAGTTGGAATTGTCCAGCCAGTCGTTCTATTTTTTCTCTTTGGTTCCTCCAGTCCTCTATTATGCTTCTTGCGCTGGCCTCCAAGTTGCTGAGGTAGCTTAGGATTTCTCTGATTTCCTTGTTGTGGCCTCGGTTTTCCATCCTGCTGGTCTCGTTCTTGTCTTCTCTCATCTTTCTTATCAACATTTTTTTGCGCCAAGCTTCCTCCACCGTTAAAATTGTGGTAGAGGGTTTTCCTGGGTTGTGTGGCCCTTGGGTCCCTTATCCCATCTTCTTCTTGGATGAGTTCCACCTAGGATTTTCCTTGGCACTTGGTGTTGACTTCTCGCTCCCACCCGTCGATGACTGCTTTACCCTTTGTATCAACTTGCTCGAGGAAGGTGCCTTTGGCCTCTCTGGATGCTTGTTCCATCCTAGTGATATTCCAGATGCTTGTTGGGAGATCCTCCCCCTGGGGCCCTCTCTTACTCTGGGTATTCTTCGTTCTTACCATCTTTTCTTGAAAGTCGTGGCTTCTGTCGTGATTTATTTCTCTACTACTATTCTCCCCTTCCCGGTATTTGTGATTATTGCTCATTGGTATGTCGCTATCCCTGATGCTTCTTCTTTTATAGAGTTTCCCCGGAAGTGATCTTAGCCAAGTACTCATATGTCTCCCATAAAGGCATATCTTTCGGTCCTTTATCTCTATTTTTGAGTTTGTGCGCTTGGGATCTCTGCCGTTGTTCTGGCACCAATCTTTTTCCTTGCACATTGTTCTCCAATCATTTCCTCCCTTGGGACCTGTGCATGGATGAGGTGTACCTATTCCTTCCCTTGGGCTATCCATTTGGTCTTCGTCCTTTGTCATATGTGGCTTACACTTTCCATTCTACCAAAGCCATCCCCTGTACTTCATTCTATTGAAAGGACTGTGGTGTCGTACCCCTTCTTGTGGTGTGACTGTGATATGCATTGTAACTTGTGTCTAAAAGGTGGCCTAATGGATTCAACCTGGACCCTATTTTCCCTTCAATTAATTATGTGCCTCCAGCCTCGATGTGGTCATCCGTACTTTGGCTACCATCATAATCCTTTGCCGCTAGTTGGGCACAGTCTGTCCAAAAGTGGCCATTTGGGATGTTCATCCATGTGGCATCCAAATATGATCCTTCCTTGTTGACCCCTTCATTAGCAATTCTATCTGTGAGTCCATTTGTTGACCTTCGGACCCAACTCAACTCCACTACGATCCCTATTTGCAAATGCTCCTGAATTTTCTGCAGATAGTATGCGAAATGCCAATGCCTTTGTATTTTTACCACTTTGGTGCCATTTTGGAGTTTCCTTACTGTGTTGATGACTAGCATGGAGTCTGCTTCAACTATTACATTTTTCATTCCTTCCTTGTGTAGTATCTCGAGGCCTGCCTCCAGTGCTCCAAATTTCGATGTGTTGTTTGTTGAGTTCCCCAAACTCCCAGTGTACAGTCGGATAATTTTTCCTTGACTGTCCCTGATTACTCCCCCCATACATGTTCATCCTAGGTTACCCTTCGACGCCCCGTCAAAATTTATCTTGAGGGAGCCTCCTGGTGGCGATTTCCAATTGTGTTCACCTAAATGTAGTTGCCACACCTATCTCACCTGCTCGAGGTTGTGTCCTCCTTCCAAATGGAAAGCCTCTAGAATTATGAGATCCTGATCTGTGAGTTGTGCTCCTCCTGTTTGGGGGTTGCGGCTCTGTACCATTTCCCTTGTCATGGTTATTATTGTTCCTTGATCTTTCCAATCATCCAACTTTGGTTCCTGAAGATGCATTGGTTCTGATCCTTCTAGATTGCCCAAATGATCATGCCGGGGATGAGGGTTCAACAAAGATTCACCTCTTCGTTGTCGATGTAGTTTTCCTTCTAGGTGTTTATTGTTGCAGAAATACTTCCTCTGATCATATTAGACTGACGGAAAATGCAGGCCACCCAGTCCCATAATTTTGTTGTGTAGGGACATTCATCCAGGAGATGGTTCGTTGTTTCCTCCTTTTCTTCACATAGGTGACATCTTGAAGGGCCTATGAAACCTCTCTTATTTAAGTTCTCCCAAGTTAGGATTTGGTTGTGTAGTATTAGCCACTAGAAGATTTTTATTTTTGGCCATTGGGGGTTGTTCCAAAGCTTGTCCCATTGATGCATCAAAAATTATTGGTCCTGGTTTGCAATGTAGTGGCATACTTATTTAAGATTGAATTCCCCGCATGCTTTGTGCCCCCATATCAGTTGATCATTTCCATCCGTGACAGCAATTTTCCGTCTCCCCAATTCCTCCTCCACCTCTTTAACTGTTGTTGCAGTCTGGTCTCTAGTCTGTGGGGTGAGAGTGTTCCAGATTCTCCATTTGTTGCGATCTATTTCTTGTTTCCATTAATGGTATACTCGGGTTTTGCCTTGTGCCATCATCTCATGTTTGAGTTCCTCCCGACCTAGTTGTTCCATTCTGGGTTCCTGTTGCCAGGCATCCTCCAAGAATTGGGTGGTTCTGACATTCCTTATTTCCCAAAAGCTATGTGTCTGGATCCAGGTCTTGTTGTGATAGGCTATGTTCTAGATGGAAAACCCTTTCCTGGTGCCTCTGAAGTGGATTTTTTCCTGGTTGCTAATGTCCGAGGCATACTTTTCCTTCCACAGGTTGACCCATGGCGTGGTCATTTCTTTGACCCATCGCCATTAGATCTTCGCCCCATAGGTGTCATTGGTCACTTGCGGGTCATGTATCCCAAGGCCTCCCTTGCTTTTTGGCTTATACACCTTCTCCCAAGCCACCAGTGCCCATTTTTTCCTTGATTTCAATCCTCGCCATAGGAATTCCCTTTGTATGGTTCTTATTTTTTGTAGAATCCCCTTGGGGGCTGGGAAAACTGACATCATAAAGGTTGGGATAGCTTGCAGAAACGACTTGGTTAGGATAAGTCTTCCTGCCAGGTTGAGGGATCTGAAGTCCAATTTTTTACCCAATCTTGTAGCTTGTTGACTATTCCTTCCCAATTTGATAGCTTGTAGGCTTTGTCTGTCAGGGGGATGCCTAAGTACTTGGTTGGGAGGGTTTTGTGTTCAAAGCCTGGGATTTTGGATAAATTCCTTTGTATAGTTGGGTTGGTGTTAAAGAAGAAGATCATTGATTTGGACCAGTTTATCTCTGCCCCCAAGGCTTCCCCAAACTCGTCTAAGATTCATTTGTATGCTTCCTCTTTCTTGACTATGGGAATGCCATGAAGTAAGGTATCATCCACGAACTATTGGTGAGTGGAAGTTGGGAAATTCTCATAGGGTTTGATACATTTTATTTCCCCTGTTGCAGTTGCGCTTTTTATGCTTCGATTGAGTCCTTCCATCATTAAGATGAATAAGAAGGGGGATAGCGGGTCTCCCTGTCTGATGCCTCTCGTGGGCCAGTAAGGTTTGGCAGGGGCTCCATTCACTAGTAGCAAGAAGCTTGTTGTTGATACTAGGTTGATTATCCATCGGATCCAGTGCTGGGTGAAGCCGAAGCCTTCCAAGGTCCTGACCATATAGTGCCAGCTAATTTTGTCGTAGGCTTTCACTAGGTCCAATTGTATTATCATTCCCCCTCTTTTCTGAAGCTTCAGGGTGTGGATCAGTTCATGGGCGTGGATAATATTGTCCATTATTTTCCTTCCTTCTACGAAACCCTCCTTCTCTTGCAATACTAGTGTGGGTAGTAGTGGTTTCAATTTGTTAGCTATAACCTTGGAAATTATCTTATACACCACATTGCACAACGCTATTGGTCTGTAACGATCGAAAGTTTTGGCTTCATTTTCTTTGGGGATAAGTGTAATCAAAGTAGCATTTAGTGCTTTCAAGATGGAGGGTGACCTTCTAGAGTCTTCCACTACGCTATAGACATCTTGTTTAAAGACTTCCCAACAAGATTTGAAGAACTCCGTTGTGAACCCATCTGGGCCTGGGGCTTTTCCATTGGGCATATTCTGGAGTGCTTGGTCTATTTCTTCCTCGACAATGGGCTTGATCAAGTTGTTGTTTTGTTCTTCTGTTACCAAGTGAGGGATATGATGGATCACCATTTGTATGGCCTCTGTTCTATCTTGGTTAGGTTCCTGGGCTATCCCATGGAAGTGGTTTACCATATTTGTTTCGACGTCCTTATGGGACTCTCTTTCTATGCCATTCAGGTCCCTTATCTTCAAGATTTTCTTGTGGGCTCTTCTGGCCATGGTTTTTCTGTGAAAAAACTTGGTGTTCCTTTCCCCTCCTTTAGCCATCTTATCTGGGAATTTTGTCGCTAGAGAGTTTCTTCCTGTTGGCACCTCTCATTCCATTCTCGAGTCATCTGGATCTCCTCCTTTTTCCGTTCCTTATTGTAGCCCTCTGAAATGCAAGTTTCCTAGAGCTTTTTCATTTTTTCTTCTATATTTGTCTTCTCTTGGTTTATATTCCAAAATGTGTCCTTTTTCCACTCCTTGAGCCTATATTTGATATGTTTTAGTTTCTTGTAGAGTTTGAACATCCTTTTCCCTTTCTCTGGTTTCTCTTTACTCCACCACTGTTTGATATTTTCCTTGAAAGTCGGGTGTTCCATCCAGAATTTCTCGAATCTAAAGGGTTTGTTCTTTGGTGTGGTTTGGAAGCCTACTTCTAGTTTCACTGGCTAGTGATCAGATCCCCCCCATGGAAGGATGTTGCAGTCTAGAGTTAGCCCCTTCATAATGACTGACTTTGACACTAGGAATCTGTCGAATCTTGTTGCTACCTAATGCTGGCTCATTCTCTCATTGTTCCAGGTGAATTGGCCATTTTTGGTTTTCAGATCTACCATTTCCACTGTGTCTATGAATTTTGAGAATTCCTCCGCATCTCTATCCAATCTTCTAGTCCCTCCTTTTTTCTCTGCAAGTGACATGATGATGTTGAAATCCCCAGTTAGGATCCAATGGAGATTGTTGGCTCAGTTTTTGAGATCAGCTAGGTCGCTTAACCTACCTCTCCTATTCTCTGACACTTGGGGTCCATACACATTACTGCATAAAATCTCCTATGTGTTCCCAATGAGTTTCATCGGGGCCATAAGGGTATGCCTTGTTGTTTCGGCTTCTATTAGGCTTAGCACTTGTGGGTGCCACAGGGTGCAGATGCCTCCTGCCATTTGGTGGCTGCCAATAGCCACTATCTTGTACTTGCATCATTGTTGTTGACTGATTGTTTCCATTCTTTGTATATTACACTTGGTCTCTTGGATAAAGCAGAGATCTGGTTGTTCTTGTTTTAGTCTACTCCCAAGGATTCGTTGCTTTCTTGGGTTGTTTAGGCCTCTTATATTCCAAGTGATAACCTTCATTTAAACATGTGAGGGGGAGTTTGGGAAGAGTTTTTTTATCTTACCCGAGTTAATCAGTAGCGCTCCAAGCTCCTGCAGGGCTACACTATTTGATTTCTTGCCTTTTTTCCTCCACGTCTGTTTGGGTGAGAGTTATGGTTGTACCTTGTCAATTTTGACTCCTAGGTGTCCAATCTCCCCATGTGCATGCTTTAGGCCTCTAGCTTTGGCTTCCTCCCTTCAGAGGAACAGGTACTTGATGTGGTCAAGTTGCTATGTTGGTACATTGTCTACTCCCTATCTTTTCCATTGCTCTAGTATGTTCATGAGGTCTATCCCTTCCCTTTCCACTAGGTCTCTGAGTTCCGGATCTTCTATGCCTACTTCGCTCGATGTCATTTCCACCTCTCCCTCTGCTTCTTGCATGGGGGTGTTGTCATCTCTAATTTCTCCTTCCATCAGAGTTGCAAAACTTCCTTGTTCCTTTTGGTTGTTAGGTCGGTCGGTGGGCTCATTTGGTGTTTGTTCTCAGACTTCCTGAGATTTTATAGTATCCTTCTTGGCCTCTACCCCTTGATTGGTTTTCTCCCTTCCTTCTGGGATACTCTAGGCCTCTAGGTTATTTCTTGCCCAGGATTTGCTCTGATTTTTGTTGGCTCTGTTTCTGTGGTTTTGTTTAACAAATCCATCCTCATCCTGCTGTGGTTTGGGATTTTCCGTTTCCTGCGTTTTATTAAGAGGGCATTTCCTGATCAAGTGGCCATGTTCTTGACATTTTCTGCATCGGAAGGGGATCTGTTCATAATCTATGTTTTGGATCCATTCCTCATCCTTGAATTCGAGGCATATTTCTTTTGGGAGTGCTCCCGACACATCCATCTCTATGCATATTCTTGGGTAAGATGTGTATCTCCCTTTCAGGGTGGCTTTTGCAGTCTTTATATATTTCCCTAGTTTATTCTCTATAGCTTCGAAAGTGGAAGGTAACTAGTAGTCTAAGGGTAGGGAGTAGAGTCTCAGCCAGACTGGTACCTTTTTGAAGGTCTCTTTTTCTGGGGAGAAATTATCTTTCTATGGCTGCATGTACAATCCTGTTGATGCATGGAAGTATGGCCCTCCTTCAAATACTCTATCTCTGTCCTCCAGGTTTATGAATATTGTTGTGAAGAAGCCTTTCGAACCCAGATGGAGCTCCACTTCCCCATTTGGTTTCCAATAATATTTGATCCAGTTGCGCAACGCTTTTTCGATGGGCCATAATCCCATAAATTTGCAGATTAGCGCATACGCCTTCATCTGATCCCTGTAGAGTTGCGTCTGCGGATCCTCCAGTACCACCTTGGGTATCCGTGTTGATTTGGGTTTGCATGGGTTGCGTCCTTCTGTCCGATTGGTCTTCGTTGTGTCTTGTGTCTCATTCTGAGTTTCTCTTGCTTTCTCTTCCCTGCATTCACTTTTTCCCTTGTTTCTTTCTTGACCTGTTCCAGGGTCAGATCCCAAGGTGCCTGTCATTGGTGCCTTGAAAACTCCACCCCTTGGTCCTTTCCCTCTGTCTACCACTATCTGTTTGTATGAGGGGGTACCCTTACCCCCTCCTCTGGTGCTCATGCTGCCCTTTACCATGACCGCAATTATCCAAACCCTAGTTTGCAGTTGCTCCGAGAAATGCAATTCGATTCTTGATCCCAATTCCATATAAACCTCTCTTACTTACCAAAAAAAATTACCATTTTATTAAAACACTTATTATTATTATTATTAGTCCAATCCTTTATCTTATCAATGCGTTCATCTTTATTCACCCTTTTGTTTAAACACTTTTCTTGACTTTGACTTTTTATTAATCAAGTCCTCTTAATACCACTTTCCCAAATATCCAAAATTTTCAAGATGATTAAGAATCCAACGTCATCGAAGTGTATAGTAGTACTTAAACAAGCTTAATTTTACTCTCTAGATATTTATTTATTCTTTTGTAATAAGGTTCATTTGCGAGTTCATAGTATTCTCATAGATTTAGTAAACCTGTCTATCTAGTATCAACTAGATCATTGCTGTTGTACTGTTGAATATAAAAGAGAAACTTTCCCGTGGAAAAAACTAGTTAAAGGGTTTACGTAAACTTTGCATGTATAATTTAGTAATATGTGATCACATCAAATCAAGTAGATTTGATTAAAAATCAATAATTTTACTGTATTAAATTTTTAAATAAATAAAATAGGTAAAGTTATAAGGCTATAACAAAGTTAAATTGGAAGTTAATTTTTTTAGAGAGAAGTTTAAACATTTTATTTTTTATATTTTTTCTTGCAATTATCATTATATAATTGTTATGAAATTGCAATTATCATTATATAATTATTATGAAATTGAAATTTTCATTATTTAAATTGCATTTTTAATATATAAATAAATTTAATGTCTTGAAAAACTTTATTATACTTTAATTGTCATATAATTATATAATTATGGTAAATATATTTAAAGAAATAAAATTTAAAAAATAAATAAAGCAAAGCTAAAATTTAGTTAGAACTTATTTTATATTTTTGTTGCGAAGTTTGTATATTAAGCAATTATTTATACTATAAAATGTATTTTTTAAATTTTTTTTAAAAATTGTTTATTTAAAACATTTTTAAAAACCACTTACTGTATATATAGAAGAATTATTTAATAAAAATTGAAGTTTATTATATAAAAGAGAAAGTGTTGTTGAATTTGTTAATAAAAATTAAACCTTTGTTGTTACATTTGTTGATCCAATTTTATATGTGCATTTATATTAAATTTCACATTAAGTTATCAATTTGAATTTAGATTGCAAATTTTTATTTTTTTTTATAATTTTTTTTATTAAAATATTTAAAATAAGTTAAAATTGTTTTTTTTTTAATCTTTATTATTTATATTTTATATTCAAATATCCTTTTAAGATTTAAAGTTTTTTTTTTTAAATTAAAATTCCATTTTTAAATATATGAATTTAGATTTGATATTAAATATTATATTTTTATAAATAGTTACATTGTATTAAATAGTCCACTAGAAAGTATAACACATTTTAACTTTGATTCATTGGAGAATTTTTTTCTCTAAGCCTATTTTCTCAAATTACTAACAATTTTCCTAAAATAAATTTAAGATTTAAAAGAAGAAACTTTATTTCGAAGGAAAATGTTCTTTTTCAAATATGATTTGCATTGTCTTACATTTTTCTAGCTTTATATAAAAATCTCAAATAAGTCACTTTTGTATCAACAACTTACTATTATTAGACTACTTGATGATATATTGTAATTATAATTTGTATACTTTGAAATTGTTAATTGGGTTTAGTTTGAGTGGTTTGTGTTGAGGGGTATTTTCCCCATTCAGGTTTAATTCTCTCAAGTTCCCATCCAGGATCAATTCCCGCAAGTGACATGTTTGGCTCTTAAATGAGCACACTATCAAAAAATCCTCAACTTTCTATAAAATCAGGTTTACCTTGAGTACCATCCTCAAAATGAGGGGAAGTACCCGATAGGTTTCCCTAGGAGTTGCTCCCTCAAAAGAAAAAAGAAAAATATGTATACTTTGAAACAAGACACCAAGTATAATGATTAAACAAAATAGAGGAAACAATAATTAAAATTTAAGAAGAAAATGTAAAATGAAAATAGAAATTGTAGAATTTGAAATTAACATTGATACTATACTAGAAAACTATGACTTGTTTAGCTTACAAAACTTTACATAAGTTGTAGGAAATTGTGTGTTTAACATGTTGCAAATGCTACTTCATTTTAGATGCATATAATTATAAATAGAAGAGGTTACAGTGAAATATGTTAGGGAAATTATGTGTTTAACATCTTGCAAATGCTACTTCATTTTAGATACATATAATTATAAATAGAAGAGGGTACAACGAAATATGTTAGGGAAATTGTGTGTTTAACATGTTGCAAATACTACTTCATTTTAGATGCATATAATTATAAATAGAAGAGGATACAACAGAATATGTTAGAGATTGTTTGAAAAAATGAGATAAAGAGACAATCACATCTTTTTAATTTAGGTTAAATACTTGTTAATACATAATATTAGTGACTCATAATTCTACTTGAAAAAAAATATTTAAATCAACATCAATTGACATAAAAAAAAATATTTAAATCAACATCAATTGACATAACACTAGGAGGTAAGGTCCTATGGGAAGATTTTGTTGCATACGTTGAACTGGCTAAAATAGGAGTTTAGTTGAAAACATGAATAAAAAAATACTTGCATTTCAACTCACTGATGAATGTCTCGATGTCTACTAAACATGTTACAAGTGTCCACACAACTAGCTATGCACATTGTACTACCTCTACCATTAAACATTAGTTCAAGAATGTGCATATTCATAAACACTTCACCCATAGAGAAATGGGAATTTATACTTTTTTTTTTTGCAACACGAGCCAGATGATTTAAGATATAATGTGTCCTTAAATCGTTGATTACTATGTACATCATCGTGAAGCTATCATATGTTGAACATAATTTGCATCAAGTTATACAAAGAAAGACACAAAATGATGAAATCGTGACGAACCATATGTTATTAGATATGTGAAATGTAATAAGTATAAATACCTTGAAAATTACCATAGAGAAATCGATGCTTTATGTTCCATATCGAGTAGATGAAAATATCTTTAAGCAATGATAACTTATGTGGGAGCATGCCAACAATTCACTAATTTTGAGATCATATAGTATAATGAACAAAAATTTACAATGAAACAAATGTTTCTTGTGATTTAACATGCAACAAATGAAATTGACAGAAAAGGTCAACAACTATTCAACATAGATAATAGACATCATTGATTAGAGAGAAGAGAAGAATTTGACAAACATTTATATTCAAATCTAACCAACCATTATGAGTAATATGACTTTGACAGTTACTTGAAATACTTTAAAAGCACGAGAAACATAAAATTATATGATTGTGGGCCATATCAAATTGTAAAACAACCACATACATTAGACAATACATAATTCTTTAACATTAGGAGATAATTAAACCAATAACAAGCAAGAATAGTAAAATATACATGTTAATGAAGAAACAATGTGAGCCTAACAAACTAGTGCACATATTTCTAATAAGAAGTATTGGAATTGAAAAAACATTCACCATTAAAGTGATATTCTAACCACTAATTTGTTTCTACAAATTTTTGAAAATGAACTATGACCCTTTACAATCAAAAGAACTTATAACTTCCTATACATAAAAATCAATGCTCAATGCAAGCGACATCACATTGCATTCTACATTTTATATGCCCTTTAACAAATCAAACTACTTGATATTAAATATTGAAAATTGGACCCATTAACAAAACATTTTCAACAACTTTGTGTATTTCTAAACAACGAAGCATATCTAATAGGTGCAACACTCTTATATGAACTTGACAATCATCTACAACAAATAAAGAACATACTAACATCATAATTTGGCAATGTTGATTAATACTTTATGGAGACTTATACCAAGTGCAGCTTATAAAAGATTCTTTGATATTTGAATATCCAATCTTTAATAAGCAAAAGATGCAATACTCGTTTTGGAAAGATGAGTCAAGTAATATCAACTACATACCTTAATGCATAAAAAATGTATAGATTTCATTAGAATCCAACAAAATGGGGAAGAATAGACAATCCAACCAAGATATCCAATACACAAATTGATCTAGATTGTATAGAGAATGAAATTAAAGGTGGGAATATGAATGGAAACACACACACACACACACACATATACAAATATTGCAGAGAGCACAATAATATAGCACTAAAACCCAAATTCTATTAATGAATGAAATAGGAAAATATTTGTTAAATGAAAAGCAATACAAACTATGTAATGTCCCCAACTACACTAGATGGGAATATTATGTTTTCTGTCCCAAAATTGTTACTTCTGCTTATGTAAATGTGTCGAACACTTGTATTAATGGTGTTGTTAACTTCTTACAAACTATTTTCTCAAATAGGAATATTGTCGAACATATTGCATGCATCCATTACATGGAAAATAGAGTAGATAATCATGGCATCTTATTATGGATGGAAACTCCCAAAATCTCAACAATACAATGATATCTAATGGTTGTAATAACAACTGCAGAATACTTCTAAGCACACAAATATAATGGCTTCCAGGAAGTTGCAAAATATACTACATAAACAATACAAGAAATTATGGAATGATGTCAATATTTGATGTCCACTAATCCAAGGCTCTCCAAGTCCTTCATTGCTCTACTCCAATAGTGTTTTCTCTGCAAGAAACCCTTCAATATCTCCTGCAAACTTCACAATATCGACCCGGTGAACTGATGCAACCCCTGATTCACAGAGGTCCTCGTGGGACGACTGCTAGACGTCTAGAGGGGCCTCAAGAGACAACCTGTTCTCAATCCATAGGGGTTTCTCCTTAAACAATTATGTGAAACCCTCATGGCACCTACAGATCTGTCAAAAGGTGGAATAGTCATCTTCCCCAATTTGCATAGATGATCAAAATTTTGTTGATTATGGCCTGTCATGGGTTTGTTCCTCATCCCAAGGTTGCAGTAGTCATTTTAATACGTGGATGCCCGAGATACTTCCTCCAAAAACTAATACTCCCTAAAGTAGGAGTTCATTTCTTCTGCCCCATGTTGTTATAGTGATCCTACAGGATTATCCTCAAGGAATGAAAAAAACAAGGGTCTAGGTACCTTTCTGCTACCTTCTTGAAAGACACTTTGTGCCGACACATAGGTATTACTCCCTTCAGGAGTCCTACCACCTCTATGGCTAGCCTTTGCATAGTTCCCATTGGTACCTCCCTGGTTTTGGTTTGCTTGGTTGCGAGAAAAGTATTGTGTCATGAATTGTGTTAATTGTTGTTGCACATTAGCTATGGATTCCAACAGTTGTATGGTTCTATATTCAGGATGATCCCCCATCACTCCTACTTCTACTTCTTCTGATGATTATGGTCTTGGGGTAGGTTTCTTCCCTTGTCCTATAGTTTTCCTTGGCATCAATGCCTCAATAAATCACAGGATGACAAGCTCACTAGATATGATACCATTGTAATGTCCCCAATAGAATGGGTTGGGATATTATGTCCTTCTATGCAATAAGTGTTCTTGATGCTCTAATTTGGTTGATAATTTTTCACAAACAATTTGCATGTATTCTACTAATAGACATTTTTTCAAACATATTGCATGTAATACAAATGAACCAGAAATAGAAGGGACAATATGTGGTATTTTATTATGAAGGAAGTTCTAAATACATCAATCCAATGGTTTCTATGGAAACTGCAATAAATTAATGGAAAACACCCAATACAATCCAAAAACCTAGAATCATGCCATGATATCCTCAACAAATGAGATCAAACCCTCCAAGAGCCACAACCCCTCCAAGAAAATCACTACAACCCAAAAATGATATCAAAACACAAGATGAAGCTCCAATGAAGATTCAGGATGGATCATCCTCCTTGTCTAGCTAGGGTGGATATTGCACCGTCAAAACTAAACTACAATGGATGGGTTTTTCAAAAACCTAACGAACACATTGGTTCCAAGAGCACTCCAAAGAGATGAATCCAAAAAAATAATGAGGAAGGTGAAGTGATACCCTTCCTTTGCACTTTTTCCATGACTGCTAAATCTTTCTCTTTTTTGACCAAATCAAACATGACCATTATTTCCTTTTTTATTTTCACTTAAGGATTAAAATCACTTTATAACCATTTTTGGCCCCTTTTTAGTGTCACAAAGTGATTAATTAGATTTTAAGACGTTCCCAGATGTTGGAAGCCCCTTTCTCATCATCTCAACCTTTAGATATTTCCATCTCGATTCCAACAAGCTATTACACAAAGGTGTTCCCTCCTATAATACGACCCAAATAACACCTTTAGTGCATTTAATTAATTTATACCCAATAATACTTTAATTTACATGAATCATCAAAACGTCACAAAACGAAGAACGAATTGTGCAGAAGTGATCCTGATGATGAAATAAGGTAAATGGATTAGGATGTGCTCATATAAATCCTCCAATTCACCCAAGCCCATTATTATCTTCCATTTACTCCTCTGGTTAGATTGACATAAACCCATAAGGTTGCCTCCAACTGTAAAGCAGGGGAATCCAAAAATGGCGACATTACAAAATAGCTAGAATGGTGGTAGCTTATCTCTGAAGAGAGAGGTATCGACTACGCTCATTCGTAAGAAGTCATTACAAGAGGCCAAAAATGGTTTTTTAACATAAAGTACTAAACCCTCAGAAGAAAAAAACATAAATATCCAAAACCCTAACTCTAGGAGATGAACCACCAAAAGGATTGAGGGCCTAGTTGATATGTCAAATTCCTTGAGGAGCAAATTTTGCATACAATCTCTATTTGGGGCGCACGGTAGCTCTTTGGAAAGATCTAACTGAGAAGTACAATTTTTGGTAGGATTAGGCAGGTCTTGGCCACTTGAGGCCCCTGAATGAAAAAAAAAAAACATCATTTAAGGCCTCAATTTGACCCCAAAAGTTTAGGACATGAAAAACTATAGATTAAAAAAACTACAAAGATGGAGAACCATGTTGAGTCAATGAAAGAGGTGGGTGGCACTAATGTACACTTGGATTAGTCCACCCCCCTTAGGGAGAAATAGTCCCCATTTCATCAATTTCCCTCATTATATGGGGAACCTTTTGTTGAATTTGACTCCTAGTGAGCCACTTTCCTTCCTGAAGAAGTTGTCTTGATTTGACTAATAGAATGAGGAGCAAGAATGATAAAACAATAAAATCAAGAACACAGAAACATGGCAAAAAAGGCACACACTCAATTCAATTAATATGTACATTATTGGTACATTTATAGTACAACTCAATATAATGACCTTACGACTATATCATATCTAAATGGTTGTTAAGGTATATTTAGGACATTAAGATTATTTCTAACAAACTCACCCTTAATATTAAGTCCATACAAATGTATCATCTAGCAACCAAAGCTAGTGCAAAAGATGATAACATATCCAAGTCTTCAATTTGTAACTCATGTTATGGAACCTCATAAGTGTCAATGAAGATCCGCCTTAAAAATATGCCAAATATGGATGCTAAAAAATAAATTTGGAAAACTCACTATGCATTAAATGAGCCAGATATCCTCCGAGTGTTCATTGAAGTGAACCCAAACTAATGAGAGCAAAACCTAATGATAAGTGAATTAGCTCCAAATCCAACACATCCCATATCCTGAAAACCCTGGAAATCCAGTGTGCCAAGAGAAAAGAGTAGAAGAATCGTATGTCCTCTACAAGGTCAAAATACCATCCCTAAGAATTTCAAAGACTATATATCTCTCACATAATGACAAATAAAAAAATTGTCAAAAACCATGTTGATAGAAAAAAGTGTTGAACAACATCCAAAACCTGTATATGAAAATCATGTATCAAAAAAACATTTGAGTAGTAAACCATGTAAACTGCTGGTACTTCTCCAAATCTTGAACCCAAAGGTCCATCAAACATGTTGAACAAACCATCAAAAACCAAAATGTGGAAAATTATCCATCCAATATCCAACAACCTTGAAACCATTAATCTATCAATCATCAATGTCCTGAAAAATCCTTACCGATCAAAGACTATGTGTGAATGATATGTGCTAATATAATCAAATCCATCATCCAATCAAGAAACAAATAACATGTCCTAAAACAATCCTTGATCATTTATCATTCTAAAATCATAAATACATCTGCAATCTTGAATCTTGAATCCATAATCAATCATCATAAACTGCAATCTTGTAAGTTGGTATTCCAAACTTGAAGTCTGACATATCAATATTCCCCCCCTATCGACTGAAAAGTGAGAAGTCCAGATAATGAGATATACCCCCTCAAATGTGGAAAAGGGTAATCAAACCATCTTCGAGTGGAGTTTGGAGATTCGATCTTCAACTCATAAGAATACATCAAGCGGGTCCTGATCATGCCCTGTATAATACAACCCTGGAAAACATTAATGTCTATCAATTGTAGAAATATCACCAATCAAGTATGGTTGTACTTGTGTATAAACTTGTCGATAATATCGTTCCAATAAATTAGCTTCCAAAATCCAACGACAAGTCCCTAACCATTCAAAATTTACTTGTTTCCTCTGAATCTTTAGTCACTTCTAATACCTTTCCGAGACATGTTTTTTCTTCCCACAAAAAACACATGGGTGGAGATCAAAACAATTTAACTCAACATGGCCAACTTGGTAACAATGTCGACACAATACAAGTTCATTGTCTAACTGAGCATCATCAACCAACAAATCCTCAATACATTTCTTATCATCAATATCCTTAGCAATAGTATCATCATCAAAATCTGTATCAACATCCTGATCAAGATCATGTGCATGTTCCTTATCAAGTTATTCCTTCCTATTAACATTAACCAAAAGACCACCTCTTATTAATGAAATTGGTTTACAATAATTAGGAATATGAAAAAGGTTATCATGATCCTTTTCATATCCTAAGCCATATTTGTTTCGTTTAAACTATAACTTTTCCCACAGTCTAACAAAGTTATCTATATTTTCAACCCGATCATCATGTTGAACCTTCAATTTATCCACTTTTTTTTCAGTGTCATCAGTCAAGGCTACCTTGACTTCATCAAAATAAAAAGACTGCAACTCACAATCAATAAGTGCAAGTTTGTTTTCTTGTTCCTTAATTTTTTTCCTTGTTCCTTGGTGTTGTCACTAAATGACGTCAACTGCCTAGTCAACAACTTTGTCTGTGTTTGAACTAGATGTACCTTTTTGTGCAGTATGTGAAAAAAAGTAAGGACATTGGTGAGTGTTCATTTTTTCATAGGAATTGTAGATTCTTGACTCTTGATAATCAATGTGTGCAACATATTATTTTTTTTCTTCGATTCGTGCTATTTTGAAGGGCTTCAAATATGCCTAATGTGAAAAATCGAAGGCCTCCTTTTGAACCCCCTTATTCAATTTCAAGTGGGTTTTACAAAGATATTTGAACTCCCTTAGGTAACCTTCTAGATTATGCAAAAGACTTCAAAGTTATGTGTTGATTTGTTTTCAAGTGAAAATAATATAAAGCAATCCTTACACAAAGAAAAATCGTCAAGTACAAATTTTCAAACTTATAAATCCTTTATAGAAAATGAAGAAAAAAAATACCTTATAACAATTGGAAACACCTTATAAGCACCCATACAATTTGGAAATCTTCTCTAAAGATGTCAACTTTGTTGCTATGCTTGAGCTTCTACTCACTTCAAATATTGATAATAAGAGGAATCTCTAGTGGAATTCCAACACTTTGATTCTAATAATTCATTTTGAAATACTTTACCAATTAACCTTATTT
This sequence comes from Picea engelmannii, assembly GCA_009831015.1. Taxonomy (NCBI): domain Eukaryota; kingdom Viridiplantae; phylum Streptophyta; class Pinopsida; order Pinales; family Pinaceae; genus Picea; species Picea engelmannii. The sequence goes on from ML782167.1 coordinate 520,967, forward strand.
TGTGCTTGCTATCCTTTATATGTAGTTTCCATTACAATTATATTAAGAACAACTAAACCAAATTTCATGATAGAAAATATTTTAGCAATTCCTTGTAATTTTTAGGGATATAAAATAGGGTTTTACCAAGTAAGTGCCCCATCCTTCTTTAAAATGAAAAATAGTGCCCTCCTTGTGAGGGCGCATCATTCTCTTATATCCAAGGTAGTTAAGGTTTCAATCCTTTCAAGGTCACGAGCAATGAAATATCTCTTGAAATCCTTTCTACTTCAATGGGTCCCTGAGTATGGATTCTATTGGTACTTATTCCAACCTCGGCACCAAGACCAAAGCGAGCACCATTGTAGAATCGTGTACTGGCTGATGCAGGAAAACATTTGCAACATTGATATCTTCTGCAATTACCATTTCGGATTCCCACAGGTTGATCATTTGCTTCTCGATAAGCTCTCCATAGCCTTGACAAATGTCCAGAAGCTCGGAGCAACTACAAACAACTTCCCTCGGTTTTAAAGTATGTGGACTATGTTTTGAGTCAGCAATAACTCTACTCATTGATGTGTGAAACAAATTGCAAATCAACAAGGTCATCATTCACCTCGTGCTGCTCATTTCTCACTGTTTGTTTTTTCAAGGGCGACTTTCTGAATGTGGATTAAGGATGACAAACCATTAACATCGACAGTCTGCCCAACAGTGCACAAGCAACCCATTAGGTGCGTGTTCGTTTGCAAAAATTAAGATATGCCAACCTTCTCTGTGTGACTTGTGGGGTCAATGAGGTTCATAGAGGATGAATACCGCTAGATGTGTTTAATATTCCACACAAATATAAAAACTCTTTACAATTCTACCATAACTGCAAGGTGCCTCACGATTCTGCAACACTACGAATGATGCCATGGAGAAAAACAAATAGATTGCAAAAGTTAAATGCATCCACGACAGACCAGATCTAGAGGCAATACCAACTCCTTATATCTACTTTTTGGAATGCACAAGAGCATTGTTTTTCTCATTCATTTCATTCATCACGTAATAATCATAAATCCAATCACAAGAAACTCTTAAACAATACATCGGCCATTTTAAAAATGCCTCTTTTTACCATATTATATGTAATAGCTACACAATTCAAGATGCGAGAACTCACAGGAAAGAGTTGATCCCAATCCTACAGGAACATAATAGATGATTAACGGTTTTTGTGGAAGCCAAGAATACTGTACTCTTGCAGCGTAGCTAATTATGCAGAAAAAAACTTCTTAATATCGATAGAATGAAAAGGAAGATGAATGGTGAATTAGTTGACATCAGCCAAATGATCAGAATCCCAATGAAGTTTTTAGATAAAAAAAACTCTCAATTTAGAACTGGAATTGGAAAAAAGACATCAGGAAAGAAGTGGATCAACTCATATATATAGAAGTGTTGTTTCCCTGCACATGCATGCATCCCCCGACATCAAACTATGCAAATAATACAATAGTATTGACAAGTGTAGAGGCACTTTCTTGCCTTGAGATTTTGAATAAACTTTTGGATGTCGCCACATTCAAGAATGTATAGAACAAAGCCAATAATCCCATGAGGCCAAAAAAAGGAGTTTCACTGGTTCAAAAATTAAAGGCTTTTAGGTTTTTTTTTAGTATATCTAAATTGATCATACTAAAATAATGTAAACTCAACAGCAAATTGTTGGAAAAATGCAAAATTTATGGTTTACCAGATTCCGACTAAGGCTGAACTCATCATTGCAATATTTCATGAACCATATCCATCTTTTCATTGCCATTGATCCTTATAGTCACCAGGCCTTAAGACTTTTTGTTCTCTGACTTAATCACGACCCTTTAGATTATGAATGCTCAAGGCAATATGTACATCAATGGTACATTTATATTACAACTCAATATAATGACCTTACAACAATATCATAACTAAATGGTTGTCGAGGTTTATTTAGGACATTAAGATTATTTCTAACATTGACAACCCGATAGAGTTACATGTTTTGTTGGCAGGTGTTGTTCATCTTGGTATCCATGATTTGATCCATTGTAGCTTGCTCAATGCACTCAGGATTGATTTCTTGTAGATTTTAACATTGTACAATAATTTACTGCAAACATATTTTAAATAAAAGAACATAAAAGATACAATGGAAAATACACACATTACACAGAGATTTTTCCCCTGGAAACCCAAACCGAGAAAACCAACATATTATATATTCATTCACAACATACATTGTTTACAATACAATATACATATAGGAGATAGCGACATCCAAAAGCCTAATCCAATGACTTGGATTAGTCAACAACCATAATTCCTTAATTGGAAATAGAAAAACCATGTCTCGAAAACTGCCCAAAAACAGACACGAAAACTGATAATAAAAAAAAATCAGGGGCGTTGCTCCTGAACGCCCGCTCAGGGGGGCTCTCGCCCCCCTACAAACCCCCTATGATCCCCCAAGAAGGGGGCGCTATGCCCCCAGAAACTAGTTCTTGTTAATGTTTAAGCGATTATTATAGATGTTTGCATTTCATTAGATAACAATAGCATAATCCAAGATCACTGAGAAATACACAATCACAAGAGACACAACATTTATCCTGGGAAACCCTCTAGGGGAAGAAAACCCAACAAAACTTCCTTAATATTGATAGCCAATACAATGCCAAGAGATCTCTTAAACAAATATAGAAAGTCCTCTCCTAGATATGTGCCACTCTCTCTCTCCTTCTCCGGTAGCAGATCTGAATTTGTCTCTCAAAATGAGCAAGTGAGTTGTGTCTAAGTGAGGCGCTAGCCTCCTTTATTTATACAAGTCTGGTACATGTGAAGTGTCTCTTCACTGGCAGGGCCGACCTCTCAAACTGGGTGGGTAAACCCATCTTTATTATATTTACGAGCTTCTTTAATATCTACTGGGGCCGACTTCTTATTCTGCCTATTACAATTGTCTTTTGACCAATCCGCAAAAGGGGATTTGGTCCTATTACAATAACTGACATGATCAATCCACAATGGGGATTGATCCTATGAATAATATATCAATAATAATAAGAATACTCTTTGCAGTTACATTATTTCAACACTCCCCCTTAACAAGAAGGGTATTCTTCAACAACATCATGTGAGAGAGAGAGGACAACATCATCAACAACATCATCAACAACATCAAGTGGGTGAGAGGACATTATCATCAATATCATCTTGGAACAATGACTGGCGTATCTATAAATCATCAGAAGTTTTCTTCATCGACAACGTCGTCATTCTCAAAGGAATACCATCATCATCTGCATCAATATGTATTAGTATAAAAACGGATACATCATCATCATCACAGCACAAGGCTGGCTCATCATAATACAAGACTGGCTTTACGTCACAACTGTCAAGATGGAAGCTCAGTACTTGTCTCATCTCATCATCTTGCTTTACATCATAGCACTCAAGCTGGAAGCAAGATACTCATCCTGCTTTACGTCACAACCATCTGGTCGGAAGCAGGATACTAGACTGGCTTTACGTCACAGCTATCCAACTGGAAGCTCAGTGCTAGTCTCATCATATCATATTGCTTTATGTCTGACAACTAGGTCAGAAGTAAGGAACATCTTTTCTTGTTTTACGTCTGACAACTGGGTCAGAAGCAAGGAACACATCTCATCTTGCTTTACATCTGACAACTGGGTCAGAAGCAAGGACTACATCTCATCTTTCTTTACGTCTGACAACTGGGTCATAAGCAAGGAACGCATCTCATCTTGATTTACATCTGAAAATCGGGTCAGAAGCAAGGAACACATCTCATCTTGCTTTACGTCTAACAACTGGGTCAGAAGCAAGGTACACGTTCCATCTTTCTTTACGTCTGACAACTAGGTCAGAAGCAAGGTATATGTCCTACTTTACGTCACAACCACAAGGTTGGAAGCAGGGAATATCTCATCACATCAACTACTCCCCCTTTCAAGGAAGGTCCTTTTGGACTATGCCAAGTTTATCTTGGAAGTACTCAAACTTCACACAAGATAGGGGCTTGGTCAATACATCAACAACCTGTTCATCTGTGCTAATGTACTGAAGCTTTAAGGCTCCTCTCTGTACCATGTCATAGATATAATGATAACAGATCTTTATGTGCTTCGACCTGTCGTGGAATACAGGATTCTCTGTCATCTTTATGCAACTCTGGTTGTCACATAGAATCAAGGTTTCTCTCATCTCTAAGTCAAATAGGTCAGTCAACAACTTTCGAAGTCATATAGCTTTGCAGCTGGAAGAACATGCAACAATGTATTCTACTTCCGCTGTGCTGAGAGAAATATTAGATTGCTTCCTACTCTGCCACGAGATCATAGCTGATCTCAAACTGAAACAACATCCTGAAGTTCTTTTCCTGTCAGAAACACTTCCTTCCCAATTTGCATCAATATATCCACTCAATGTGAAATCATGGTCTCCATCATAGCTGAGACCATAATCTATTGTACCTTTAAGGTACCTCATCACATGTTTTTCATCCACTAGGTGAACACGTCTGGGTTTTACCAGAAACTAACTCAAGGTGTTCACGACAAAACAAATTTCTAGTCTGGTGTTCATCAGGTACATCAACGATCCAATAATCTGTCTATACAGTGTGGCATCAATCAATTCTGATGAAGTATCGACCAACAACTTCAACTTCGCTTCCATGGGTGTATTCATGGGCTTGCATTCCAACATGTCGAATCTCTTCAAGATTTTGGCCGTATACTTCCCTTGGTTAAGGAAGATCCTCTCAGGACACTGCCATACCTCAAGACCTACGAAATAATGCATTAGGCCAAGGTCTTTCATTTCAAATTCCAAGGCAAGTCTCTTTTTACATTCAGTGATGAGATTTTCTTCTCCAGTTAAGAATAAGTCATCCACATATAGCAGTAAGATTACTGGCTCATTGTTCATAATTTTGAAGTATATATTTGAGTCTGCTTTACTCTTGGTAAAGCCTAAGCTCGTCAAGAAATTGTCTATATGGCCATACCAAGCTCTAGGAGCTTGCTTCAATCCGTATAAGGATTTCTTCAATCTACAGACATGAGACCTCTTGTCTTCAACCTCAAATCCTTGAGGTTGCTCCATATACACTACCTCTTTGATGACACCATTTAGGAAAGCTATTTTCACGTCCATTTGGTGCAGCTTCCACTTCATCTTAGCTGCAAGAGCTATGATGGTTCTGATCAAAGTTTATCTGGCCACAGGAGAGAATGTCTCTTCATAGTCAATGCCTTCCTTCTAGGAAAATCCATGAGCGACAAATCTTGCTTTATATTTCTCAATACTTCCATCAGCAACATGTTTTATTTTGAAGAGCCATCTGGAGGATACCATATCTTTATTCTTCGGTTTGGGAACTATTTCCCATACTTCGTTCTTCATTATGGATTGGTATTCCTCTTTCATGGCATCTATCCATTCTTTCCTCTAAATGGCTTCTTCAAAATAGGTAGGCTCCTCTTCTAGGAGATCACACATCAAAGCCGTATAACTAGAGAATGGCTTTGGTATTTTTACCTATCTCATAGTTCCTTGGGGAACACCGTACTTCTCTCCATCTTGAATAATCTCTCTAGCCCAAGCTGTCTTTCTTTTATGGAGGATCGTCATCTAAGGAGGTTCTTTCACTTCTTTTATATCATGGTCTTCTAGAAGTTCCTCATCAGGGGAAGTTACAACTTCCCTCACTAGTTCTGCAGCTCTGGGAACCTCCCTCATTGCGGTATTGGGGATTATGGGTTCCTCTTCATATTCCTCTTCAAGCTGGCATAGTTTAGATTTCTTGAGTGCTGCATCTTCATCAAAGGTCACATCCCTACTGATCTCAATGTGATGTTGACCTAGTATATAGATTCTGAAGGCCTTGAAGACCTCACAGTATCCCACAAATATTCCCTTCTCTCCTGAAGGGTCCAACTTGTTTCTCTTTTATTTAGGTATATGAATAGACATTGGACAACCAAATATTTTGAGATGGCTTACCTCTGGCTTCTTTCCGATGAACATCTCTTTCGGTGTCTTGAGCCCAAGTGCACTATGGGATAATTGGTTCTGCACATAAACAACTGCCATTGTTGCTTCTGCCCATAAGCACATAGAAAGATCTTGATCATGGATCATAGTATTCACAACTTCCAGTATGGTTATGTTCTTTCGTTCAGCTACACCGTTTTTGTTGGGGATTATAGGGAGTAGTGAGTTACCTTTTGATCCCAACATCTTTGCAGAAGTTCAAAAACTCTTTTGAGGTATATTTTCCTCCATTATCTGACCTGAGTATCTTAATCTTTCTTTCAGAAAGGTTCTCTATCAAGGCTTTGAATTCCTTGAACTTATTGAACACTTCATCTTTAATCTTCAAGAAATATATCCAGGTTTTACGAGAGTAATCATCAATGAATTATACATAATATACATACCCGCTAATGGAGGATGATGGCATTGGGCCACATACATCTGAATGGATGAGTTCTATGACTCCTTCTGTCTTGTTGTCCCTCTTCAAAAACAGGCTCTTGATGTTCGTCCCTTGTGCACATCCATTGCATACGCCTTTATGGTCACCTTTGAGTTCTGGTAAACCTGTGACCGCTTTGCATATGTATGGTAGTGCCTTGTAGTTGATGTGGGATAATATTCTATGCCAAAGTTCACATGAGTTTTCAACGGCGTGGGTCATATCAGCCTCTGAGTGACCCTTTAATTTATACAAGCCATTTTCTTCATTACCAATGATGACTGCTTCATTTAAGGTTTCTCCCTTAGCCCACATAAGAACTTCTCCATCTATAAAGGAAACTTTGAAGCCTTTCTTTTCTAAAGATGAAATGGAGAGTAGGTTCTTTTGCAAGCCTGGTACATATAGTACGTCCTTCATTTTTAGTTAATTCCTCGAATTCAGTTTATGGTTTGATTCTCCCACTCCCTTGATGGGATATTGGTAATCATCTCCAAGTGTCACTTTCTGAGAAAAATTATTCTTTGAGATAGAAGAGAGAATGTTTCTTTGTCCTGTCATGTGCTTGGATGCACCACTATCAATGAGCCAAGTGTCCTCTCCAGGTGTTACAGATCCTGAGAGGGTCGAGATCAAGACATGGTCTTTGATCTCCTCTCTTATCATCTTTGCGGGTGGCTCTTC
>ML782167.1:528765-540234 GCA_009831015.1 Picea engelmannii
GAGAAATATTCCTGAATCATTTCTCCTTTCTGCATCCTTGTATTCTTCAGTTGAGTTCTAAGATTCATCTTCCGGTTTATGTTCTTTCCTTCATATAGTCTGGTCAAGGCATCAAACATTTCTTTCGGGGTCTTCTTAGATGAAACATAAGGAATTAGATGGTCTTTGATTGAATATGCAATGATTATTTTGGCCCTTATTGTGTCCTTTTGATGCTTTTCCTTTTTTGCAGCATCGTCGGGTTCTGGTAATTCTTCTTGGACGAATCTTGCTAGGTCATTCTCTTCAAGAATGAGGCCAATCCTATACTTCTAGGCACAAAAGTTTTCCACTCCTTCTAACTTATCAACAAGCTTAATGCTTGCAGACATCTTTATCTGGAGCTAGGAAAATGACCGAAAAATGAAAGTGCTCAAAATAAAAAACTAAACTTACCAGGAGGTGCGCTTGGATGAGGCAAGTAGCATGGTGTGTTTGGATCTGAGAAAATCCAAATTTTTCTCCTCCAAACTTGATCTGCGGATTTCTGGACTGGTGCTTCTGGTTTTCTGGTACCTCTGGTACTCTGGTACTTTTGGTACACTGATTTTCTAGTACTTCTAGTACTTTGTGAAACTAGGGTTTCACTTTCTAGGAGATCCAGCCACTGAAAAGGTGTGCTGAGAGTGCCAAACTGATCCTTAGGGGAGGGCACACTTTTCTAGATGGTTTTGGGGCTAAAAATATTCACCATAAAAAGCCCTAATTTTCATGTACGACAACAGTGATGTTTTTCACTTGTGAAAGATGCTTCCTTCAGCTTGGCTCTGATACCATGTTAATGTTTAAGCCATTATTATAGATGTTTGCATTTCATTAGATAACAATAGCATAATCCAAGATCACTGAGAAATACACAATCACAAGAGACACAACATTTATCCTGGGAAACCCTCTAGGGGAAGAAAACTCAGCGAAACTTCCTTAATATAGATATCCAATACAATGCCAAGAGATCTCTTAAACAAATACATAAAGTCCTCTCCCAGATATGCACCACTCTCTCTCTCCTTCTTCTCCAGTAGCAGATCTGAACTTGTCTCTCAAAATGAGCAAGTGAGTTGTGTCTAAGTGAGGTGCTAACCTCCTTTATTTATACAAGTCTGGCACATGTGAAGTGTCTCTTCACTGGCAGGGCCAACTTCTCAAACTGGGTGGGTAAACCCACCTTTATTATATTTCTGGGCTTCTTTAATATCTACTGGGGATGACTTTTTATTCTTCCTATTACAATTGTCTTTTGACCAATCCGCAAAAGGGGATTTGGTCCTATTACAATAACCGACATGATCAATCCACAATGGGGATTGATCCTATGAATAATATATCAATAATAATAAGAATACTCTTTGCACTTACATTATTTCAACAGTTCTAGTTGTGCAAAGAATATAACACATATCCGTCATTCTCCCACTTGTTGTTTTCTTTGCATACAGGGTTACATAGTCAACAATACAGGGCCACAATGCCCATAGATCTTCTACACCAAGTGCAATATCCTGACATAATATATTATGCAGAATAGAAAATATCTAGCAAGCAATGACAGAATAATAATGATTTATCCAGAAAAACATTAGAAGAACATCAGATACACCAGAATAATCAACAGGAAGAGAAAATTTATTATGATAGCAATGTTCACTTGCCTTTTTGAGGGGGCAACCTCTAGCAGAGCAGAGCTCTATTACAATAATCTCCAAGAAAAAACTTCTCATATGTAATATCCCCAAGGATGAGCCCCAGTTGTATTTATGAATTGTAAACATGTTTTGTAGGTTGGTGAGCCAAGCAATTATAAGCTGGTAGGATTATGTGTTATTAGGCCAGAGAACCTAGGTATTAAAGGCCATAAGCCTGATTTTTGTATATGTAATTATGAAGATCATTAATTGAAATTATACATTGTTGTGTGTAGGCCGACCCCAAAGAAAGAGTGATGGGGGACTCGGCTCCACTAGGTAGGGAAAGGGATGAGACTAAGAGGATAAGAAAGAGGGGCTAATCTAGAGGGATTAACCCAAGGAGAATATTATAATATATATTCTTGAAAATGAAAATAATAAACTGGGAAAAATAAACCCAATTATCCTAAGTTCCTGGGAAAGGGAACGAGTGCTAAAGAGAGTGGATGCATCTCTAGGAAGACAGGTGTCAACCTGGGCGCATGCAGTTAAAGATGGAAAGTCAACTCATTGGGGGGTTCGCTCCCCATTCTTCGAGCCTTCACCTAACTCGTTTGGCCTCCATCGTCGATCCCGACATATTTCATGCACCTTTGAAACCAGTAACCCAGGAAGTTGACCTGTGTTTTCTTGTGAAGCACAACGTATCTGTACTTGCCAGAGACGTGTTGTGCCTTATTGAATTTTGTTTTTTTCCATCCCTTGAGCTATTTTGAGCCTTGCTATTATCCTCACTTGCTAGAATTGACTTGAATCTGGTTGAAGAAGCGGGTTTTCAGGCTCATGGTTAAAGAGACAGGTTGTCAGGTCTGTGAGTAGCTCTCTCCAGGTAAGAGAGTTTGTTGGGAATTGATTTTATTCTAGAGAGAGCCCAACACCAGCTATAGATCTCTGATAATTCCTAATACGGCATGTTACTGAGACCCTGAAAGGGAAGTGGAGAAACTGATGGATTGTGGAACAATGAAGGTGCATATTCATGGGGTGGAACAAGCATGTGGGGAATGAGAGTCTGTGAGTAGTGGGTGTAAGTAGGATCTTGGAGAGAATCCTTCCAGTTGCACTATGCAGTTTTTTGTAACCTCATCCTAGTCTAGGATTCCTTTTCCCTGGGTGGATATTAGTCCCATCTTAGGGGTGACCACTATTGAGTGTGATGAGTAGCGTGGTCTAAGGCTGGGAGGTTCGTGGAAGGTTTGCACATGGTTGGTGGTTTTTCTCCAGTAAAAGATAAGTATCATCTCTATGCTTAATTATGTAAGTTGTGCATGTATGTGATTCTTGCAATGTTATCATGTGTTTCTTTGCATGTATGAATTACTGTCAATTCCACAGGAATCTATGGTAGCAGTAATTTTGTGTTATTGTTTTTAAATTCATTAGAAATGCATGTTATATATATATATATATATATATATATATATATATATATATATATATATATGTATGTATGTATGTATGTATGTATGTATGTATGTTCTGGGGATGCCACAAAATGGTATCCGAATAGAAGGACAAAATTACAATGAAATTTTGCAGTGGTGTTCCTTGGGGTGACAGGTTGAGGGGTCGAGGACATTACAAATTGGTATCAGAGCCAAGGTTCAAGCACTGAGATTGGATGGGTTGGATAAGTGGTCATTTGAACAAAGGTTTTAGAGGGAAATTGTGTCAAGAAGAACAAATTTCGAGCCTTAGAGCATTCTAAGTGTCAAGAGGTTACCTTGGTCGTGTTATGAAGCTCAGTAGGTGTAGCGGTATTATAAAACCATGAGAAACATGGTAATGGGACGCAGAGTAATGTGGGTCATTGGAATTTGTTCAGGAGGAGGAAAATTCTCGACTGTCAAATATGGAGAAAAGTGCACAAGGGTTAATTTGTAAGTCCTTAAGAATTCAGGACTTCGGCGAAGTATGTCTTATAGAGAGGAAGAGACCGAAGCCCCAAAGTCCCTGAAGTGGATCTACACTGTAGATCTCGGGAGAAGAGATCGATCGTTGGATTGGGCCAAATTTGGACCAAAACGGTTGGATCAAGACAAGGGTGGAATTTACGGTGTTGTATGAAAGATAGAGAACTCCCGAAGCTCCGAAGTCCAGAGTAATCCAGACCATCCGTCAAGAGGGAAACGCATCAACAAATTAACTTATTTGCAAATTCGATGTTCGGGAGTAATGGATTGTGATAGAGAGAAAACTCCTAGAGTTTCCGAAGCTCTGAAGTCCGGATTTAATCTAGATCGTCCATCAAAAGGGACACATGTCAATAGATTGGCTTGTTCAGGATTTCGGTGTTTGGGAGAATTAGTGTGTGTTGAGGCGAGAACTCCCGAAGCCCGAAGCTTCAAAGCCTCGAAGAGACGAAGTAGTGAGTCATGATGATGTCACCTAGAGGTGAAGTGGACCTCTCTTATACCTACCACAAGCCCCCACCTAGATTTTGGATAGTTGTACTATGTGGACCCGAAGGGTAAAGAAGTCCGAAAATTCAGAATTTGGGAGACTGGAAGGAAGCAGGCATAAAAATTTCGAAGCCTGAAATTACGGAGTGATGTGGCATGATGATGTCATTGGGAATGACATGGACACATGTGATGTATGCCATGTGTCAGTGGGTTTTGGACTCGTCAAAGATTGAAATTCCATTTGGAATGTGACACATGTCAGTGACTAGTATTCCACCACGTGGCACTCTGTTTGAGAATGGTTAGTGGGCCCACACTGGCATTGATCACCATACACCAAGATCAATGGCCAGGAGACATTGTAGGGACCCAAGTTGCATGTGAGTTAATTCCCAAAGGTGGTCCCGCAATCCAAACCACAGTTTCACTGAGGGGTTACGTGTCAGCGTCAGAAGAATTGTGGGGTGAAAGGCGAGTTACTCCATACCGTCGATGCGTGCCCCTGCAAATTGAAAGGAATTAAGTGATGTGACATGATATTGCTCGAACATCAAAACCCTGAGCCAACGGATGCGTGGAAATAGGAGACTAGCATCGGAGGAATGACACTCTAGAGGAAAACGGAATGGGTGGGCCACAAACCCTTGAAGCCTGAAGTGTCGAATGATTGACAAACGTCAATTTGTTGAAGGACACACGACAAGTGGAGTTTTACTCTGAAATATCAACACCCCGGAGAGAAAGGAGTTGGGAACTTTCAAAGCCAGACTTCTAAAAGCCGGAGGCCCGAAGTCCCAAATAAGAACCATCGACCTAGCGTTGGGTCACAGCCTGTGATCGCATGGGTTGGGGGCTGATAGAAAGGGGATAATACCCAAAATTTATTGTAGAAAAATACAGATCTCAAAAAGAAAATATCTACGAGGATTCTTGATTGATAGAGAACCACATAATGAAATCTGAAATCTTTCTTTGAGTCAGATTGATTTAGGAATATAGTGGAAATTGTTAAGGACTGATGGCCTGACAATTTCAACTGACTGCACATTGTTTTTGCAGATTTAAACAACAAATTAATAAGATAAGGATCAACAAAGAGTGAAAATAAATGGGGGATGGACATGAAGCTCACAGTCCCGAGGACGAAATCAGAGGAATAAATGATCAGTTGGATAAAGAAGGATCGAACTCCAATGGGCATGGAGAAGAGTTAGATAAGGAAGGTAACATGATGAAAATCATTGAAAGATTGCAGAAATATGTCCAGACTCACCGAGCAGATAACAAAAAATCATGAAATCTAGGGAACAACATGGAGAATTCAACATAAAGTTGATACAGAGCCTGGAAAGACTAGAAAGGAAATTGGATATGGGGAGTGACTCCAGTAAATTAGGAAATCACAGGTTCCCTGATGAGAAGAGAAAATCAAGGAGTGTTAGCAGACACCACCATCACTCCCAAGGAAATTCCAAGAGGAGGGAACACAATAGTTCATGTTCATCTCCTACCAGAAATCATAGGAGAACTGGAGTGGATGAACTGAAGGGAGAAATGAACAAGATTAAACCTCTTACGCATGATGGAGAGCAAAAGAAGGAAGAATATGCTGAGACAAAGCTTCTTAGCATGAGGAAATATTTCCAACTACAAAATTACTCCTCTCATGCAGAAGGGAGAATTGCAATGTATCAACTAAAAGGAAAGGCATCCATGTGGTGGGACCAGCTTGTGCAGGTGAAACATATTAAGGAGAAAAACGTTACTTGGAAGGAATTCAATAAACACTTTGAAAAGAAATACTTAACTAAGAGATACTATGACAGAAAGATGAAAGAGTACGTTGAACTCAAGCTGGGCAGCATGACAATAGATGAGTATAAAACAAGGTTTATAGAGTTGTTGAAGTATGTTCCTTTCATCAAAGATGAGATTGTCAAAATTCAGAGATATTTGAGTGGACTTCCATCTGTCATTAGTGACAAGATCCAGTATGATGATCCTAAAACTATGGAAGAAACTATAAGGAGAGAAAATGCTTATATGATCAACAAAAAGAAAAGTCCACTTTCCAGAAGGCTTGGGAGGACAAGAAGAAGATCAAGAAAGAGCAGATGCAGAAGGGAAACAAGCCTCCCTTTTTCAAGAACAGTACTCAAGGACAACCATCTTTTAGAGAGCATAGAATGGTTGAGGTAGGGGGGAAAAGGCCAAGGTAGACACCCATTCAATGTTGGGGTTGTCAGGGAGACCACAAGTATAGATATTTTCCTCACAAAAATGGAAAGGTGAGAGTTGTCCACAACATTCATCAAGTATAAACAGTGGAGGACATGGGAAGAAATGTACCTAGGATCTATGCAGCCCTAGACAACAAGCAGGTAGAATATCAGTCACATGTGATTGAAGTGGAAGGTATGATCAACAAACCCACCATTTCTATTTTAATTGATTCAAGGGCTAGTCATAGTTATATAGATCCTAATATGGTGGAAAGTTTGCTTTTTCCAAGAACAAGGATGGAAAATATTGGTTGGTGCAGCTGGCTACAAGAGCCAAAAGAAACATTATTGAAATTGTTAAGACATGTCTTATGGACATGAATGGAATGAGCATAAGGTCAGATTTGAACATCTTGCCTTTAGGTTCCTATGACTATATAATTGGGATGGATTTCTTGGACCAGAACCATGCCATCTTAGACTATTGTAACAAGGCATTCACTTGCCTGGATGAGGAAGGAAAGTACAAGGAATCCCAAGGGTAGTGACTATCAGAGAAATATCAACAATGCAACTAAAAAAGTGCTACAATAAGGGTTGTCAAATATTTGTATCCCATATGGAGGAAACATCTAAGGACAAGGTGCCAAATCTGGAGAACCATGCAGTCCTGAAATATTTTGAAGATGTATTCAAGGAGGTACAAGGACTACCCCAAAAGAGAGATATTGATTTCTCTAGAAACCTGATGCCTAGAGCATCTCTAGTGTCAAAAAATCTTTACAAGATGAGTACACCAAAGCTGAAGGAGTTGCAAATACAACTTGAAGAACATTTGAAGAAGAGGTATATACACCCAAGTGTGTCACCTTGGGGTGACTCGGTCTTGTTCATGAAGAAGAAAGATGGGACATTGAGATTGTGCATCGATTTCAGATAGTTGAATAAAGTTACTATAAAGAATAAGTATCCTTTGCCAAGGATCGATGATCTTTTTGATCAGTTGAAGGATGCCAAAATATTTTCAAAAATAGATCTCAGGTCAGGGTACCATCAGGTAAGGATAAAGGATGAAGACACCAACAAGACCGCCTTCAGAACAAGGTATGGTCATTATGACTTCACAATGGTGCCATTTTGGATATCAAATGGACCCGTTGTTTTCATGTGCCTAATATATGGTGTATTTAGAAAATATATAGACAAGTTTTTCATAGTCTTTTTGGATGACATCCTGGTGTATTCCAAGTCAGAGGAAGAGCATGAACATCATCTGAGGATGGTGTTGCAGGTGATAAGAGAGCACCAACTTTATGCCAAATTGAGTAAGTGCTCATTTTATCAAAAGTAGATCCATCATTTGGGACATATCATTTCAGAGGAAGGGATAGCAGTGGACCTGAGAAGATAGAGGCCATTAGAGGATGGTAAACACCTAAGACTGTGATAGAAGTCAGATCCTTTATGGCTGTAGCTAGATATTACAGGAGATTCATTGCAGGGTTTTCGAAAATTTCTCACCCAATCACTTCACCACAAAGAAAAGGGGTGAAATTTCAATGGAAAAAATAATGTGAAAAGAGATTCCAGGAATTAGGGCAGTTGTTAACCAATTCTCCAATCCTAAGGATTGCAGATCCGAATGAAGATTTTGTAGTGTGTATAGATACATGCAAAGAAGGATTGGGGGGAGTTCTCGGTTAGAATGGGTTTGTGGTATGTTACGATTCCAGAAAGTTGAAGGATCATGAAAAGAACTATGCAACTCATGATTTAGATTTGGCAGCCATAGTGCACGCCCTGAAGAAATGGAGGCACTACCTCATGGAAAGGAGGTTTGAACTGAGGATAGACCATAACGATTTAAAGTATTTGTTTGATCAACCAACCTTGAATGCTAGGCATAGTAGATGGTTGGAATTCCTTTGTGAGTATGACTTTGATATCAAGCATATCAAAGGAAAGGAGAACAAAGTGGTTGATGCACTCAGTAGAAGAGTGCATGAACTACATGCTATGGCCATTAGAATGTATCAAATTGATATTAAAGGAAGAGTTTTGGAAGCTGTAAATGCAGATTTGCAGTACATGAAATTGGTGACAAAGGTACAACAAGGTAAGATGCTACAGAAAGTGGAAGATTATAAATTGGAAACTGATGGAACACTCTTGTACAAAAATAGAATTTATGTACCTAATTCCCAAGAATTGACAATTATGATCTTGAAAGAAATGCATAATGTGCCTTATGTTGGGCACCCTGGATATCAAAAAACAATGGTAGCAGTGAAGAGCCATTACTTTTGGCTAGGGATGAAGAAGGAAATTGCAGAGTACATAGATAAATGCTTAGAATGTCAAAGGGTTAAGGCTGAGCATAGCCACCCAGTTGGGTTGCTACAACCATTGCCCATTTTTGAGTGGAAGTGGGAAGTGGTGACAATGGATTTCATCACAGGATTTCCCATAACTGATAGGCAACATGATTCCATCATGGTGGTGGTGGATAATCTTACGAAAGCTGCCCATTTTATTCCATTGAAAACTACTCACAAGACAACTAATGTTGCAGATATCTATATGAAGGAAGTAGCACGATTGCATGGAATTCCCAAGACAATTGTGTTTGCTGAGACCCTAAATTCACCTCAAAGTTTTGGAAAGGGTTATTCAAAGGGTTTGGAAATAATCTAAACTTTAGCATAGCCTATCATTCATATTCTGATGGGAAAATAGAAAGGGTGAACCAAGTGATAGAGGACATGCTAAGGATGTATGTGATGGACAAACCATCTAAATGGGAAGAATACCTACACTTGGTAGAATTTTCATACAACAATGGGTTTCTGTTCTAAGGCTTTTGCGACCATTGTTTTGATCAGAAATTTCTTTCAGATTTATTGCATAGGTTTTTTGATGTTCGACGTTTCAGACCAAACTAGTGTGGTCCAAAACGTTTTCCTGATGATGGACCACACTAGATTGGTCTGAAACGTCAAGCATCAAAAAACCTATGTGATAAATCAAAAAGAACTTTCTGATCAAAACAATGGGTTATCAAGCATCACTGAAGATGAGCTTGTTCAAAGCACTTTATGGAAAAAAGTGAAACACACCAATAAGTTGGGAAAACCCAACTGATAGAGAAATAATTGGGCCAGATTTGCTCAAGGAAATGGAAGAGAAAATGCTGAAGATTAAGCAGAATTTGAAGGCTGCCTAAGACAGGCATAAAAGTTATGCTAATAAGAACAGAACCCACAAGGAATTTTAAAGTGGGTGATCATGTTTTCTTGAAAGTGAAAGCCAATAGAAGTTCCCTGAAGTTGGGAAACTGTTCCAATTTGGTAGCCAGATATTGTGGGCCATTTGAAATCCTAGAAAGGATTGGAATAGTTGAATATATGCTTGCATTGCTTGCATCCATGACTATACATAATGTGTTTCATGTTTCATTGCTTAAGAAATACATACCTGATGCTAATCATGTTATTGATTGGAATGTGATTCAAGTGGAGCAAAAAGGCATCTTGCAAGTGCATTTGATGCACATATTGGACCAGAAGAGAAAACAACTCTGGAATCGAGACATAGGGCTTGTAAAGTCCAGTGGACCTGGTACGGTCCTGAGGACGTGACATGGGAGTATGAGGATGTTATGCAAGTAGAATACCCGCATATTTTTGGAGATTTTGAACATCTTGCTGGTGTTGTGTAAATAAGTTGCACTGAGGAAAGTGCAAAAATAAGGGGAGGGGATTGTAATATCCCCGAGGATAAGCCCCAGTTGCATTTATGAATTGTAAACATATTTTGAAGGCTAGTGACCTCAGAAATTATAAGTTGGTAGGATTATGTGTTATTAGGCTGGAGAACCTAGGTGTTAAAGGCCATAAGCTTGATTTTTGTATATGTAATTATGCAGATCATTAATAAAAATTATACATTGCTGCATGTAGACCGACCCCGAAGAAAGAGTGATGGGGGACTCAACTCCACTAGGTAGGGAAAGGGATGGGACTTAGAGGCTAGGGAAGAGGGGATAATCTAGAGGGCTTAACCTAAGGGGAATATTATAATATATATTCCTGAAAATGAAAATACTAAAGTGGGAAAAATAAACCCAGTTATACTAAGTTCATGGGAAAGAGAACGAGTGTTAAATGGAGTGCATGCAACTCTAGCAAGATAGGTGTCGACTTGGGTGCATGCAGTTAAAGATGGAAAGTCAGCTCATTGGGGGGTTTGATCCCCATTCTTCGAGCCTTTTCCTAACTCATTTGGCCTCCATCGTCAACCCTGACATCTTTCACGCACCTTTGAAACTAGTAATCTAGGAAGTTGACCTGTGTTTTCCTGTGAATCACAACATATCTGTACTTTCCAGAAATGTGTTGTGCCTTATCAAATTATGGTTCTTTCCATCCCCTGAGATATTTTGATCCTTGATATTGTCCTCACTTTCTGGAATTGAGTTGAAGCTGGTTGAAGAAGCGGGCTTTCAGGCCCGTGGTTGAAGAGACAGGTTGTCAGGCTTGTGAGAACCTCTCTCCATGTGAGAGAGTTTTCTAGGAAGTGATTTTCTCCTAGAGAGAGTACAAAACCATCTACGGAGCTCTGAGAATTCCTGATCTGGCCTATTTCCGAGACCCTGAAAGGGAAGTGGAGAAACCGATGGACTATGGAACAGTGAAGGTGCATATTCCTGGGGTGGAACAGGCATGTGGGGACTGAGAGTCCGTGAGGAGTGGGCGTAAGTAGGCTCTTGGAGAGAATCCTTCCAATTGCACTGTGCATTTTTTTGTAACCTCAGCCTAGTCTAGGATTCCTTTGCCTTGGGTGGAGCTTAGTCCCAGCTCGGGGGTGACCACTATTGAGTGTGATGAGTAGCATTTTCTAAGGCTGGGAGGTTCATGGAAGGTCTGGATGCAGTTGGTGGGTTTTCTCCAGTAAAAGATAAGTATCATCTCTATGCTTAATTATGTATGTTGTGCATGTTTGTGATTCTTGCAGTGCTATCATGTGTTCCATTGCATGTATGAATTACTGTAAATTCCACAAGAGTCTATATGGTAGCAATAGTTATGTGTTATTGTTTTTAAATTCATTAGAAAT
>ML782167.1:540267-561623 GCA_009831015.1 Picea engelmannii
TTATATATATATATATATATATATATATATATATATATATATATATATATATATATATATTCTAGGGATGCCACAAAATGGTATTCGAATAGAAGGACAAAATTACAGTGAAATTTCGTGATGGCGTTCCCCGGGGTGATAGGTTGAGGGGTCGGGGACGTTACATCATAGCCTCGACTCTTATTTATACTAAATCTATCTACGATAAGACCAATCTAGAGGAAGATCTTCTAGAAGCATAAGCTTCTATTAGGTCTTCTTACATTTGACTTATTCTTCCTTATTTCTAGGCCTTATTAATATTGGCCTTTATTACATGGAAAATATATTATTCTACCGAAATGAGGAGTTAGGTAGGTTAGGTCCCTAAAATTCCCTCCCCCTTAATAAATTTCATGTCATCAAGGCTTGAGATGGGGAAATTGTTGCAGAATGTTAGTTGGCTCCCAGGTGGCATTTGCTAGAGTTGTATATTTCCACTATACTAACACTTCCTTGATGGTGTGATGATGGAAACGATGCTCACACTGATCCAAAAATTCTTGGGGTTGCAACTAAATGGATCATTCTTCATCCAAATCAGGAATACTATTTTGAGTTTGGCACTTAGTTCCAGTCACCTTATTTAATCATGAGACATGAAAAATGGGATGGATCTTAGAATAACTTGGCAAAGCTAACTGGTAGGCGACTTGTCCCACGTGTTTGAGAACTGTATATGGAACGTAAAATTTAGGTGCAAGTTTCTGGAAATGGTCAGACTTGAGTGAAGTTTTCTTATAAGGTTGCAATTGAAGAAACACCTGGTCCCCTTCAACAAATTGATGTTTAGAACAACCCTGATCATCTTGTTTCTTCATGCGATTCTGAGCTATGACCGAATTATCTTTGAGGGAATAAGGAATAGCTTCTCGAACTGTAAGAGTGTGTTCAACCTCCTAAACCTTAGATACTCCTATTATGTATGAGGGAATTGAGGGTGGATTTTTTCCATATACTTCTTCAAAACGAGTCATGCGAGTAAATGTATGGTAAGATGTGTTGTACCACCATTCAACTAGTGGAAACCATTGTGCCCATTAAGTTTTCCTTTCAGATGCAAAAAACTACAAATATGTTTCCAAAGACTTGTTGACCACTTCAGTTTGGCCATCATTATGAGATTGATAGGTTGTGTTGAGCTGCAATTGGGTTCCCTAGAGCCTGAACAATTCTTTCCAGAAATTGCTAGTGAAAGTGGGATCTATGTTAGAGACAATAGAGTGAGGCATGCCATGAAGATTGAAAATGTTATCCATGAAAATTTGAGCCACTATGGTTGTTGTAAATTATTGTTGAAGAGCACATAAATGAGCATATTTGGAAAGACGATAAACTACCACCATGATGAATAACTTATTACCCGATTTAGGTAATCCAACAATGAAATCCATAGAGATATCCCTCCAAATAGTGGGTGGAATTGATATTGGTTGTAGTATGTCGAGAGATTTGATTGTTTCTCCTTTGTTGTGTTGACAGGCATCACATTATTCCACAAAGGTGTGAACATCCTGTTTCATTCCCTCCCAGAAAAAGGAGCGTTTGAATCGGTCATAGGTTTTGGTAAACCCTAAGTGGCCAATTGTGGATGAAGCATGTAGCTCAGAAAGTACCATGGATTTAAGTTGTGAATGTTTACTTAAATATATATGGCCTTTGTAACATAGCTCATCATTGTTCCAAGAGCACCCCTAGGATACTGGAGAATTGTCTTGTAATTGGTGGATCAAACATGAAATTTTGGGATCTTGCAACCATTCTTGGTGAACGACTTGGAGCCAATCATGTACAATGAAAGAGAGGGAAAAAAAGAACCCTTCATCTTCATACTTTTAGGAAATAGCATCAACAACCAAATTGTCTTTTCCTTTCTTGTAAATTATCTCATAATCATATCCAAAGATCTTAGTCACCCATTTATGTTGCTCCGGGGATGAAAGACGTTGCTCCAGAAAATACTTAAGGCTCTGATGATCTGTCTTAATTTGGAAGTTTTTCCCCAATAGATAAGGGCGTCATAGATTCACTTCATGCAATATAGGAAACATTTCCTTTTAATAAATGGATTGGACGAAATGGTGCTCTGAAAGTTGTTTGTTGGTGAAGGCCAAAGGCCGACCATCTTGCATAAGGACTGAATCAATTCCTCTCCCTGAAGCATCACATTCCAGGACAAAGGTCTTTGTGAATTTGAGAAGGGACAAGACAACTGTGGTGCACATAGCCTCCTTCAATTCTTGGAAGTATTGATCAACTGTTGGAGTCCAAGTGAAAGCATTATTTTTAAGGAGAGTCGTGAGAGGTGCTGAAGTTTTTCCATAATTCTTGACCAAATTGCGATAATAACATGTTAAACCCATAAAACCACACAATACTTTGAGAGTCTTAGGTCAAGGCCAATCTTGCATTGCTTCAATTTTCTTTGGATCCACACTGACACCATATTTGCCAAAAATATGACCCAAAAACTCCACTTCTGAGGCTCCAAAATCACATTTAGATTGTTTGAGGAAAAGTTGGTTTTGAGAGAGTAGATGAAGAACTTTATCCACATGAGAAAGATGGGTGGTCCATGTTTTACTATAGACGAGGATATCATCAAACAAAACTAAGAAAAAATTGATGGAGAAAAGGATGGAAGACATGATTCATGAGGCTTTAGAAGGTGGATGGAGAATTACATAAGCCAAAGGGCATGAAAAGAACTAATAGTGTCCCTCTTGAGTTCGAAATGCAGTCTTAGGAATGTCAGCCTCTTTCATACGTATCTGGTGATAACCAAAATGAAGATCAAGTTTAGTAAAATATTGGGCACCACTTAATTCATCCAAGAGATCATCAATGACAGTAATGGGAAATGTGTCTTTGATGGTCAGTTTGTTGAGGGAGTGAAAGTGAGGACACATGCACCAAGATCCTTCTTTCTTAAGGATGATGGCCATAGGAGAAGAATAGGGGCTATTACAAGGACGTATAACACCCGTGGTGAGCAATTCTTGGAAAATTTTCTCAATTTCATTTTTCGGTGAAAATGGATGGCGGTAGGGACGAATATTGGGAGGAAGGATTCCAGGGATGAGAGGAATGGAATGATCATGAACTCCACGAGAAGGGGAAAGTCCTCAGGGAGTAGAAAAAAAAGATTGATGTTTGGAGAGGATGGATTGGAGGTTGGGATGCACCGATGGTATCTCAGTGGCTTGAATGGACTGGAGTTGTGCAATAATTCTTGAATGCCCTTTTTTGAGGATCGTTTCCATGCAATCCGAAATGATGATCTTAGGGGAATCAATTGTGATTCCTTGGAACTTATATTGTTGGCCCTCCTAGGTGAGTTACATGGTTAATTCCTTAAAATCCATGAGGATGGGACCCAAAGTCCTCAACCATTCAACACTTAGCACAATGTCACAACCACCCATGTCGATAGCAAACATATGAGATTTCATGTTGTACTGGCCAATTTGGAGACACACATTCTCACAATGTCGCCCACATTTCATGGAACCTCCATTTGAAATCATGATTTGAAATTTATTGATGCCACAAATATAGCAATTAGTTTCTTAGGCAATGCGATGATGAATAAAATTATGGGCGTTTCCACTGTCAATGAGTATGATGAATTTTCGATGCTTAATGTATCCAATTAACTTGAGGGTTTGGGGAGCCGAGAATACAGTGATATCATTCAAGGAAATTATTTGTTCAACTTCTGGAGGGTCCACTTCTGGGGCCAGATCAGTTGGGTTAGGGGACTCGGCCATAGGAGGAGCCTCAACCTCTTCCTCAGAAACATCTTCAGATATGGGCATAAAGGTATTTTGTTCCTTACACTTGTGCTTAGGGAAATATTTGTCATCACAATTATAAAAAAGACCCTTGAGTTAACATTCAACCATTTCAACCCTGGTCAATTTTTGGATCTTCAGTGGAGCGGAAGGAAGGGTGGGAGTGAGAGGTTTAGGGTGGGGAATAAAAGAGGGTTTTTTGGTTTGAGAAAAGAAAACTTGTTGTTCTTCCTTATCTCTTTTAGTATCTTCCACCCAACTCTAGGGGCGATCCATGAGGACATGCACATAAATATCTTCCTTGAGTCCAATGATAAATAATTCTTGGAAAAAAAGCATGAGACATGCCCTCTGTGCAAAAATCCAAGCACTCAAAAGTGACTATAAATCATTCCACTATGCCAGATTTTTTCAACTTGGTCATGCGGCCTAAATGGTGGGTGTCAATGTCGAAGTGTTCATAAATGTCTGCAACAAATTGTGTCCAAGCCACATACCCTTGGTGGGAATTTTTTCGCCATTGCCACCATTGCCAACGTTCCTGATCTAGATGGATAACACCATATCAGAGTTTGACTAAGTCATCAGTAATGTCATACAAAAATAAATAGTGTTCCATTTAGTTGACCCAACCAGTGGGATATGAGCCATAAAAAAATTTCACATCCACTCGAGGAAGGCAAAGTTCCCATTGAAAGGGAGGGGATTGAAAATTATGGGAATGGGAGGATGTCTCACCTTCAGGGTGAAAATGTTGGTTAGGTGAGTTAAGGTCTATAGGAATATTCATTTTATTGCAGATATTGGTAATGAAGGATTCAAGTTGGGTAGAAATGTCTTGTTTTAAGTTTCCCATTTGGGAACTAAGTTTCCGCACTTCCTGCTAGGTCTCTTCAAAATTAAAGGACAAAGTATTGAAATGAGATGAGAAGGTATTGATGCGAGATTCCAAGTCTTGGCTACGGGTGTTGGTCATGATGAACGGGGTGGGTGGGACCACTTAAAAAAAAGGTTATGGTGAAGGGTATCACAATGATCATAGAAAAGAGCAGAATTTAATGGGGTGGGTCCCAAATAAGGGGAGTCGGAAAGGAGCGGGACTGTAGGGGAAAAAAAGTGGAAAATTGATAGGTATTATTGTGACCAGAATGAGAAAATGAGTCTAATGCATGGGTCTCAAATAAGGGTACTAGGAGGTTCCATAAATTATTATTTTTTACCCCTGTGGAGTTATACTCTGATCTAAATAATACTGTAGAGGAGAAATGTTGGAATTCTTAGCAGGAAAAAATATGTAGTAATTTCTCAACCCCAATGTAGATGGAAAGGTTGCACTGCAATATATATTGTATGTTCTTTTTCTTGTTTTGTTCCTAAGGGTTAGGGTTTGCAAGGAATCTATAGTCAAGGGTTTTCCTTGTTCTATAGCTCTCTGATATACGTGTGGGGTCCAAAAGAAGTACTCAACCCAATATCTCAGGGCACCAACTAAGGAGGCTAAAATGTACCCTTAGACGTACTACCCGACTACCTAGGTACTAGAGAGTCACTTCTCGAGTGTTGTTCTTGATCACACTATAACAGTCAGGCGGTCAATCAATTTATCTACTGAGGGCTTTAGGATGCCTAGGTCAATCCGTATATAGGTGTTGTCTAATGCGCTACCACTCGAAGGGGTACCAATAGGGGTTGCAAGGGTGGCCAACAGATGTGCGCTTAAGAACCACTTGTATTCCATTCGTGTATTACTCCCCAAATGCGGGTTTATGTGTGTAACGAAAAATCTTTGTAGCTTAAAGAAACTGGAATACGTCTGTACCCTGAAAAAATTACCCACATTTTCTAACAAGGAAAGTGCTCTGATACTACTTGGAATATTACTGATAAAATATATTGTGTAGAATAGAAAATATCTAGCAATCAATGATATAATAATAATGATTTATCCATAAAAGTATCATAAGAACATAAAAATAACACCAAAATAATCACCAGGAAGAAAAACTTTATTATGATAGCAATGTTCACTTTCCTCTTCAAGGGGGAAACCTCCAAGAGAGTAGAGATCTATTACAATAATATCCAAGAAAAAACTTTGCATACCATCGACTCTTATTTATACTAAATCTATCTACCATAAGAACAATCTAGAGGAAGATCTTCTAGAAGCAGAAGCTTCTATTAGTTCTTCTTACATTTGACTTATTTGTCCTTATTTCTATGCCTTATTAATATTGGCCTTTATTACATGGAAAATATATTATTCTACCTACATGGGGAGTTAGGGAGGTTAGGTCCCTAACACCAAGAGAACTTATCAGTGCTCACATATTTTTTTAATGAATCTGTAAAATTCTTCAAAGTGTCCACCTTCATCAGCGACACCTTCTTTTCTTCAACCATGTCTCTCACAAAGTGATATTTAACATCAATATGCTTTGTCTTTGAATGATAAGTTGGGTTCTTCGCCAGAAAAATTGCACTCTGACTGTCACAATCTATCCTTACAGCTTGTTGTACCAACCCAATACCTAAACAAAATCTTTGTAACCATACTACTTCCTTGCTTTCATGAGTGGCTTCCATGTATTCAACTCCTCTAGTTGAAAGTTCCACTATAGATTGTCCTTTGCTCATCCAACTGATTGCTCCTCCAAACAGGTTAAACCTGTACCCGCTTGTCGATCTTTTATGATCCAGATATCCAGCCCAGGCTGCATCCAAAAATACATGTATTTCCAACACTCTAACCAAACCTGGTCTTCCTTGGTAGCAAAATCCATAACTATTAGTGCCACACAAATACCTGAAAACCCTCTTTATTGTTGTCCAATGCTCCTTTCCTATTTTTGACATATACTTGCTCAAAAATTCCATTGCATATGCAATGTACAGTCTAGTACAAACCATTGCATACGTCAAACTGGAAACCACACTCGCATATGGAACATGAGACATGTCCTCCTCCTCTTCTTGTGTCTTGCGACACTGATCCGCAGATAAATTTACACCTACATGAATAGGGACCTTGATCAATTTACATTCCTTCATATTAAACCTATGCAATATTGTCTCGACATATTTTCTTTGATTTAACCAGAGTTTCTTATTTTTATGATCTCTTTTAATTTCCATGCCCAAAATGAAATTTGCAACACCAATATTGTTCATGTCAAATTTAGAGGAAAACTGAGTTTTCACATCCTAGATAATCTCCTGGATAATCTCCTTCTAGCTACTTCATGTAGATTTCTTCTTCCAGATCCCCATGTAGGAATTTTTTCTTCACAACCATCTATTCTATTTTAAAATCAAACGCAACAACAACAAATACAAAAAATCTAATAGAAGTTAAATTGGCAACAAGAGAGAAAATCTCACCAAAATCAATTCCCTCAACCTGGGAATAACCCTTTTCTACTAACTAAGCTTTGTATTTCTCCACTTTTCCTTCTACATTTAGCTTCTTTTTAAATACCCATTTGTTTCCAATGCAATTTCTTCTAGTTGACAACTCCACTAGATCCCAAGATGCATTCTTATCCAAGGATGTCATTTCTTTAACCATGGCCTTTTCCCAAAGTTTTCCATCCTCTGAATCCACTTCCTACCTAACATTTATAGGATCATCATCAGTAATAGACAAAGAAAAATTTGAACGGAAATCATATGGAGTATAACTTTCTAGTAGAATTTTTTCCCACACATATCTCCTCAATACTAGAGTATGATGGTGTTGATGAGGGTGATCTGTTGACTAGGTAACATGCAGTACCCACCACATCTTCCCCAAAGTATTTCCTTAACCCGACACCATTGAGCATGCACCTTGATTTTTCTATCAACGTCATGTTCATCCTTTCTGCAACTCCATTCTGTTGAGGTGTATATATGTTTGTTAAGGTTGGTTGTCATTGATGTCAACCCTTGAAGAAAGTCCGGTAGTGAATTCTGGTAGCACAAAGGTTTGTGTAATGGACCCAAATTTGTTTGATGTAAATATGACTCTGTCATGGTTGATAACAAGTACAAATGGATGAACTCCAAAGTGGTCCCCTTATGGTGAAATCCCTCATGGGAAGACGCTTTGCAGATTGAGTTATCCTAGAAGTATGGTTAGAGAAACTATGTTTAATTGTGGAATAATGAGATGAAGGTCAGTGAATTTTTCAGTGAAACTATTCTAGATGGATAGTGTTTGTCATGCCAATTTCGGTGGTATGTGGAACGTCACATAAATCCTCACGGTTAGATATTTATGGCCATGTGAAGTTGGAGAACCCTCATGAGTCATCTAGAAGCCCCTAAAAGTAAAAGTGTTTTCAAAAGAAATCATTTAAATAATAAAGTAAATGGAGAACTCCCTAAAATAAGGAAAGTGGAATGCTACATGAAAGTATAAATAAGAGGCAAGGCTCTCTCATTTAATTACACTTGAATATATTGAATATATTTTGTTGTGTGAGGCTTATTGCAAGTACTCATTGATACATCTGAAGTTGTGAAAGTCTGAGGTAGTACGAATAATAAAAACCCTATTTTCTGAGGTGTACGCAGGCTAACAGTGTATTAGGGTGCGTACATATTGAGGCATATGCAGGTTGACAATGTATTAGGGTGCATACGTACGTGAATTGGTAGTTTATTAGGGTGCATGCATGTTGGTGAAGCCATGAAAACTTGAGGAGATGAAGATGCAAAGGTTATAGATTCTGAGATCAAGCTCCCAGGAAAATCTACAGTGCTCAGATACATCAGATCTATCCATTGGTTCAAAATGTATGTCTTGTTTCTATGAATAGTTGGATTATGATGTATGCATGAGAAATTTTTATGGAGATTTGAGGATTCTCCCTAAAAAGACTAGTGATTGCATGGGATATTTCGTATAAGTCAGATCTACATAAATACAGTGTTGGTATATTTATCATTGATACTTCTTGTTGAGGCATATCTTGTATTTCTTGGCATATGGATAAGGGTTTTTGTGGTACATGGTTGAGAAGTGGTTGATGTATTGAGAGGTTGAATATCATAAAAGGTTTGATGACTAGATCATGTGAGGGATATTATACTTGTTCATGATTACACACACCTATATGGAACATGACTAGAGAGAGATATATATGCCTTGGGTAGAGGTTATGTATGAGGATGCATGCACATGGTACAGTTACAGTTTGGATACAGTGACAAGCTACAGATATATGTGAAAGAAGTGGTAGAGGGTCAGAAGTTTTCATAAGAAAGAAAAACCTAGTTTTTAGAAGGAATAAGCAGGCTGGATAACAGTTTGGTTGAGTACATACACGTGCTGCATAACAAATAGAGCACGTACATACACATGCTACAACACTATAGGTCACGTACATGTTGTATTTTTGTTGATACATTTTCAGTTCAGGTACATATTGATTACAGGGAAGTTGTACAGGTTGGATGTAGGTCAGTGGTACAGGTTGATAGAGTTGTACAGTGGCATATCTCACAATGATAGTGTGACAGTGGTTTCATCATTCTACTTCTACGTCAGGGAGGTTGGATGGGGCAAGGATAGGTGGTTGTAGCCACCTTCCGGTTGTAGCTGGAAAACATAGGGGGTTGTAGCCTCCTTTTGGTTGTAGCCATAAGATTGGGGAGTTGGAGCTTCCCTCAGGTTGGAGCCTGAGAAACTAGGGGGTTGGAGCCTCCTTCCAGTTTCAGCTGAAAAACAAAGGAATTTTGTGCTTCCAATGAATGTAATTCTTCAATACATATAAGAAAAATCATTTTGTGGTTTTCTCCCACTTTGGGTTTCAACGTAAAACACTGGTGTACTGTGTCTATGACTGTTCATTTGTTCATTTCTTATTTACTCTGCATTTATTGGATGATAATGCTACATTGATATTTCACTTGGATTATATGGTTAAAAAGGATTAAATTGCTCTATTATTGATTCACCCCCCCTTTCAGTAATCCAACAATTGGTATCAAAGCAGGTTCCTTCAGAAATCAGTTTAACCACTAAAAGGTAAATCATGGAGAGAAACAACTTGTATAAAAATGGAATTCCATAGTTTGATGGAGATAAGTATGCATTTTGGAGCATAAGGATGAAAACATATATACATGCACAGGGATTTAAAACTTGGCAATCAATTGTAGATGGATACACAGTACCAGCAGTTCCACCAATAAATGACAAAATAGTGAAACTTGGTCAGAATAATTCCAAAGCCACAAATGCACTTCTGAATGGTCTTGGTGAAATGATATTCACCAAAGTTGCACATTGTAAATCCACTAAAGATATTTGGGACAAACTTCGAAATATTTATGAAGGAGATTCAAAAATCAAAGCAACAAAGCTTCAAACTTAGAAAGGTCAGTTTGAACAACTAAATATGAAGGAAGATGAGAATATTACATCTTACTTCTTACAAGTCAATGAAACAATAAATGCAATCATGGGATTGGGAGAAGAAATCAAAGAATCGGTAATTGTTCAAAAGGTACTAAGATCTCTTCCTATGATATTTGACCCTAATATATCAACACTAGAAGAAAGAGCAGATCTAAACTCAATAAGCATGGACGAACTACATGGAATCTTCACAACATATGAAATAAGAACTAAACAGGAAAATCCAGTTGTAAAAGAAGCAGCCTTCAAAGAATACAAAAGATCAAAGCAACAAGAAAAAGAACATAGCAACAATAGTCATGTCTCGGAAGATGATGAAGAAGTGGCCAACTTTGTCAAAAGACTGAACAAGGGAATCGACGGTAGGTATAGAGGTAAGCTTCCTTTAATTTTTTTTAATTGTGATGGTATTGGTCATTTTTATAACAAATGTCCTCATAAGAAAAAGAGAAATGATGAAGGTGACTCAAAACGAAAACAAACATATAAAGCCAAAAGAACCAAAAAGAAAGTTTTCAAGAAAATCTTATGCACCAAAGAAGACATCTCATCATCATATGAAGATGAAGTCAGTGACAGTGAAACAGAAAGAGTTCTATTCATGGTAGTATAAGAATCTGATAAAGAAGACTCTGAAGTAGAATATGAAGAAGCTGAAGAAGATATTAAAGAGGCAAAAGTTTACTACTGAGAGGAATTGTTGAGTGCCATAGAAGTTATCAGAAGGGAAAAGAGGAAAAATAAGAAGCTACAAGAGGAACTAGACAAGAAAGAAGACACATAGGAATTAGAACAAATGATAAAAAAAATTGAAGGTTCAAATTGAAGAAGATAAGAGAATTGAAGAAGCACTCAAAGAACAACTAGAAGAAAGAGATAGGATCATTGAAAAATTGGAAGCAAAAATTGTCACATTAAGAAAGGATCTTCAAAAGAAAAATATGTAGAACATCTCAAACGTTTTGAATGACATTATTAGTAGTCAAAGGCCTAATTGTGAAAAGTTTGGACTTGGATACAATCAGACAGAAAATGGATCAAGCTCCAAAACAATAGAACAAGAAACAAATCCAAAAATCTATGCAGAAACAATAAAAGGGGATAGGAAGGTCTACAGAGAAAATTACAGGGACACTCCTCCACCGAAAAGATTTAGATTCAGAATCAATGAATGACAGAAATAGATAGGTCTTGGGAAGAAGAAGGATTCATAAGATCACCTCCTTTCATAAGATCTTCAACTCCCAGTTATAAAACCATATTTTTTGGTTTATGTTATGCATGTAATAATTTTGGACATAAAGCTGTGAATTTGGAGAGCTAACAACACGAACATAAACAACTTTGAAAGTCATACAGAAAAGGGTTATCCAAGAAGGCCTAATGAAACAGAGAGAAGAAGTTACTGTAATATACCAGATATAAAAAGTATGCAAAATAGAAATAAAATGCTAGAAATGGCAGAATAACAGCAATATAACCAGAACAATCACCACAATAGCACTGAAATGATATAAGAACAACAACATAAATAACACTTTGATTCTGAAACCAATGTTCACAAGCCTCTTCGAGGGGGAAACCTCTAGTTGAGCAGTGATCTATTACAATATTATCCAAGATAAGGTTCTCATACCCTTGAATCCTATTTATACTAAATATGTCTATTAAAAGAAGCATCTAGAGGAAGATCCTTCTAGAAGCGAAAGCTTCTATTAGGTCTTCTTACATCCGCCTTATTCTATTTTATTGAAAGGCCTTATTAATATTGACCTTTATTACATCCGAATATATTTTTCTACCTATGTACGGGTTAGGACCCTAACATGTCTACCCCCTTAAAAGCAGCCTTGTCCTCAAGGCTTGAGATGAGGAAATTGTTGCAGAATGGTAGTTGGTTCCCAAGTGGTGTCTACTAGAGTTGTATCTTTCCACTGGAATAACACTTCCTTGATGGTTCTATGACGTAGGCGACCCTCACATTGGTCCAAAAATGCTTCTGGCTATAGCCAAATGGATCCTTCTTCAGCTAAATTGGGAAGGTTGGTTTGAATTTGTCACTTAGCTCCAATCACCTTCTTTAAGCATGAAACATGAAAAATAGGATGTAGCTTCGAATGGCTGGGCAAAGCTAATTGATAGGCTACTTGTCCCACATGCTTGAGAATGGTATAAGGACCATAAAATTTGGGCACTAACTTCTGACAATGCCCGGCCTTGAGGGAAGTTTGCTTGTAAGGTTGCAGTCGAAGAAACACCTGATTCCCTTTTGCAAATTGACGTTCATAGCGACCTTGATCTACTTGTTGATTCATGTGATTCTGTTCCATGACCAAATTCTCTTTGAGGGTATGGAGAATAGCCTTTCGAGCTGTAAGTGTTTGGTCAACCGCCTAGACCTTCAAGGCACCCGGTAAGTATGAAAGAATTGAAGGTGGCTTCTGTCCTTATACCACTTCAAAAGGAGTCATGCATGTAGCTGTATGGTATGAAGTGTTGTACCACCATTCAGCTAGGGGTAACCATTGAGCCCACTGATTTTTCTTTTCTGAGGCAAAACACCTCAAATATGTTTCCAAACACTTGTTGACAACTTCCGTTTGGCCATCAGTCTGGGGATGATAAGTTGTGCTGAGATGAAATTCGGTGCCTTATATCTTCAAATAGCAGGTGGAATCGAGAGAGGTTGTAGTGTGTCTGGATATTTGACTATTTCTCCCTTGTTTCATTGACACACATCACATTCAATGACAAAATTACGAATGTCCTGTTTCATACCATCCCAGAAAAAGGAACGTTTGACCTTGTCATAGGTTTTGGTGAACCCGAAGTGCCCTAGTGTGGGTGTAGCATGAATCTTAGAAAGTACCATGGATTTAATCTTTGATTGTTTACTTAAATACAAATGACCTTTGTATCAAAGCTCATCATGAAGCCAAGAGTACCCTGGGGAATTTGGAGAATTGGACTGCAATTGTTGGATCAGATGAGAATTTTTGGGGTCTTGTAGCCATTCCTGGCGAACGTCTTGGAGCCAATATGGTACAATGAATGAAAGATAAAAGAGGGATCCTTCATCTTCATATTTTCAGGAAAGTGCATCCACAACCACATTGTCTTTTCCTTTCTTGTAAATGATCTCATAATCATAACCAAAGAGCTTAGTCACCCATTTTTGTTGCTACGGGGAGGAAATGTATTGTTCCAGAAAATACTTGAGGCTTTGATGGTCTATGTTAATTTGGAAACGTTGCCCCAATAGATAAGGGTGCCACATATCAACGACATGCAGAATAGCCAATATTTCCTTTTCATAGATGGATTTTCCTAGATTTCTTTCAGATAGTTGCTTGTTGGTAAAGGCCAAAGGTCGACCCTATTTCATAAGGACAACA
The DNA here is from genome assembly GCA_009831015.1 of Picea engelmannii. Taxonomy (NCBI): domain Eukaryota; kingdom Viridiplantae; phylum Streptophyta; class Pinopsida; order Pinales; family Pinaceae; genus Picea; species Picea engelmannii. The sequence continues at coordinate 553,902 of ML782167.1, forward strand.
CCAATTCCTTTCCCCGAGGCATCACATTCCAACACAAAGGTCTTTGTGAAATCGGGAAGGGCGAGGACTAGAGTGGTGCACATGGCCATATTCAAGGTTTGAAAATCTTGAGCAGCGGCTGGAGTCCAAGTGAAAGAGTTCTTTTTTAGGAGAGCAATGAGAGGTGTTGCAATCTTCCCATAATTATTAACAAACTTGTGATAATACCTTGTTAAGCCCATAAATCCATGCAAGCTCTGAAAAGTATTTGGGTGAGGCCAGTCTTGCATAGCTTCAATCTTTTTAGGATCCACCTTGACGCCATCCTTGCCAAACAGATGACCCAAGTATTCTACTTTTGAGGTGCCAAAAGCACATTTAGACTGTTTCAGGAAAATTTGGTGTTGAGAGATTAGATGGAGAACTCGATCCACATGAGAAAGATGGTTTGTCCAGGTTTTTATATAGATGAGGATATCATCAAATAAAACTAAGACAAAATGGTGGAGAAAAGGATGGAAGACATGATTCATGAGGCTTTGGAAGGTGGAGGAGGCATTACACAAGCCAAAGGGCATGACGAAAAACTCATAGTGTCCTGCATGAGTTCTAAAGGAAGTATTGGGAATGTCTGCCTCTTTCATACATATCTAGTGGTAGCCCAAATGAATATAAAGTTTAGTGAAGAATTGGGTGCCACTAAATTCATCCAGGAAGTCATCAATGACAGGAATGGGGAATTTGTCTTTAATGGTAAGTTTTTTGAGGGAATGGAAGTTAGGACACATTCTCCAAGAACCTTATTTCTTTAGGACCATGACCATAAGAGAAGAGTAGGGGCTCATACTAGGGTGGATAACGCCTGCATTAGGGATTTCCTGGACCATTTTCTCAATTTCATTTTTTTGGGAAAAGGGGTGACGATACTGACGGATATTGGGAGGAAGGATTCCTGGTACAAGGGGAATGGAATGATCATGAACACCATGGGAAGGAGGGAGTCCTTGGGGAGTGGAAAAGACCAATTGATGTTTAGAAAGGATGGCTTGGAGGTCTTGCGGGACTGAGGGTGTCTCTGTTGCTTATATGGCATGGAGTTGGGCGATAACACCAGAATGACCTTTTTTGGGTAACTTTTCCATGCGATGGGAACTAATGATCTCAGGTGAACCAATGGTGATTCCTTGGAACTTATATTGGTGGCCCTCTTGGTCGAATTGCATGTTTAAGTCTTTAAAATCCATGAGAATGGGACCCAAAGTCCTTAGCCAGTTTGCACCCAACACAATTTCACAACCTCCCATGTCGATAGAAAACATATGGGATTTCAGGTGGTAGTCACCAATTTGGAGATGCATATTTTCACAACGGCCTCCACATTTCATGGAACCACCATTGGCAATCATGATTTGGAAATTATTGACGACATGGATGTAGTAATGAGTTTCTTGAGAAATGTGGCGATGAATAAAATTATGGGTCCTGCCATTATCAACCAGAATGATGACCTTCTGATGCTTGATGTAACTGATTAGTTGGAGGGTTTGGGGAACGGAGAAGCCAATGAGAGCATTGAGGGAAATGACTGGTTCTACTTTGGGAGGGTCTAAGGGAGGGGTTATGTCAGTGGATTCAGGTGACTTAGACACAAGGGGATTTTCTACATCCTCTTCCAAAATATGCTTGGAGATGGCCATAAAAAGATTTTGTTATTTACACTTGTGGCCTGAGAAATATTTTTCATCACAATTATAACAAAGGCCTTTGAGTTGGCGTTCAACCATTTCATCCCTGGTCAATTTTTGGATCTTTAGTGGAGCATAGGGAGTAGTGGGATTTACTGGTTTAGGGCGAGGGATAAAGGAGGGTTTTCGGTTTTGAGAAGATACAAAATTTTGTGCTTCTTTAGCTCTTTTAGTGGCCTCCACCCAACTTTGAGGCTGAGCCATGAGGACATGGGCCTGAATCTCATCCTTGAGACTGTTGATAAAGCACTCTCAGAAAAATGCATCAAACATGCCCTCTGTTCTAAAAGCCAAGCGCTCAAAGGCAGCTATCAAGTCTTCCACTGTCCCTAATTGTTTCAACTTTGTCAAATGGCCCAAATGGTTGGTGTTAGTGTCAAAGCGTTCATAAAGCTCTGCCACAAAGTGTGTCCAAGCAATATACCCTTGAAGATAAGTTTTTCTCCATTTCCACCATTGCCAACGTTCTTGATATAGATGGAGAACACCATAATGGAGTTTGGCCAAGTCATCTATAATGTCGTATAAAGAGAAATAATGTTCCATTTGGGTTACCCAACCAGTGGGGTCCGAGCCATCAAATTTGGTCACATCCACCCACGAAAGGCGTAGGTCACGTTGAAAGTGATGGTTCTGGAAGTTATGGGAATGAGAGGAATGGTCACCTTTAGTATGTAGAGGTGAAGAAGAGGAAGTGTTATCTGTAGGGATATGCAGTTTGGTGCAAAGTGCCGAAAAGACATATTAAAGCTAGGTGGCGAGGTCTTGTTTGATTTCCTCCATTGAGGACTGCATGGTTGTATTGATGGCGACAACATTGGCATTGAGTTGCTTCACTTCTTGTTTGGTCTCGATGAGACCAGATTGCAAGGTGTTGAAGCGAGATTCCAAGTCTTGGCTACGGGTATGGCCCATGAGGATGGGGGAACTGAAAAGGGGTGGGCGGGGTCAATTTTTTTCCGAAAAATGATATGGATGAATGTGATAAGGGCGAAGAGATGAATCCAATGGAATAGGTCTCAAATAATGGTGAAAAAAATTCCAGAATGTTTTTTTACTTTTTTTACACTTGAGGAGTTATACTCTGGTCTGAAGAATACTGTAGTGATAAAATGCCCAAATGCTTAACCAGGAAGAAATGTGTAGTGATTTGGCAACCCAAACATAGTTGCACAGCAATAGATCTTGTCTGTTTTAATTGTTTATGTTTATGTCCCCAGGGGTTAGGTATTTAAATGATTCTACAGACAAGGGTTTGCCCTGTGCTATAGCTCTCTGATATATGTGCGGGGTCCAACAATAGTACTCAGCCCAATATCTCAAGGCACTAACTAAGGAGGATAGACCGCACCCTTAACCGTACTACCCGACTACCCAGGTACTAGAGAGTATCTTCCCGAGTGTTGTTCTCGGTGACACTATAGCAGTCAAGTGGTTGATCGGTTTATCTAAAGAGGGCTTCAGGTAATCTAGGCCAATCTGTACACAGGTTCTATGTGATGTGCTACCACTTGAAGGGGTACCAACAGGGGTTACAAAGGTGGACAATAGATGTGCGCTTAAGTACCACTTGTATTTCCTATGTGTATGAATCCCTCAACCGTGGGTTTATGCGCATAACGATAGATCTCTGTGGCTTAAAGACGTTGAAATACATCTCTACCCTGAAAAAAAGTTAACCCACACTTTCTGCCGAGGAAAGTGCTCTGATACCACTTGTAATATACCAGATATAAAAAGTATGTAGAACATAAATAAAATGCTAGAAATGGAAGAATAACATCAATATAACCAGAACAATCACCACAATAGCACTAAAATGATATAATAAGAACAACATAAATAACACTTTGATTCTAAAAACAATGTTCACATGCCTCTTCGAGGGGGAAACCTCCAGTTGAGCAGTGCTCTATTACAATATTATCCAAGCTAGGGTTTGCATACCCTCGACTCCTATTTATACTAAATATGTCTATTAAAAGAAGCATATAGAGGAAGATCTTTATAGAAGTGGAAGCTTCTATTAGGTCTTCTTACATCCGCCTTATTCTATTTTATTGAAAGGCCTTATTAATATTGACCTTTATTACATCTTAATATATTGTTCTACCTATGTGTGGGTTAGGACCCTAACAATTACAACATGTTTGAATCTTTGAGCACTGAAGTGGAATGCTACAAGTGTAACAACTTTGGACACATGGCCAAATATTACAGAATGACAATCCCTCCTAGAGAACCACAACATAACAACAACAATCAAAGACAAGAACCTCAGAAAAGGACATGGATAAGAAAGCATAATCAGTACAACAATGAAGAATCCACACTCGCTCTACAAGATAAGAAGAAGAAATGTGGTTGGTATGTTGACAATGGTTGTTCAAAACACATGACAGGTGATAGAGACAAGTTTCTTATATTAAGAAAGGAAAGAGATGGATCAGTCTCCTTTGGAAATGATGATTCAACTAAAATCATTGGGAAAGGCACAGTCAGAATTGGGAACAAGAATACAAAGGCAAAAACTTTTCTACTAGTAGAAGATATGAAACATAATCTTCTAAGTGTGAGTCATATGTGTGACCAAGGTCATAAACTTACTTTTGATTCACAAAACTGTGAGATAAGAAAAGAAGGTTCAGGAAAATTGATTGCTACATTTGCGAGAACTTCAAGAAACATATATGTGTTAAGTGAAATTGGAAATGAAAAGTGTTGTCTAGAAAAGGAATATGAAAGTTGGCTATGGAAAAAAATAATGGGTCATATACATTTTGATAACCTTGTCAAAGTCATCAAAAGAGAAGCAGTTAGATAAATTACCTAGATCACGAAACCAACCAACACTTTATGCAAGCATTGTCAACAAGGAAATCAAACAAATACTAGGTTCAAATCAAACGTATATTCAACGACAAGACCACTGGAAATTGTGCATACTGATCTAGTTGGACCAACTACAACAAAGGTTTTAAAAGGTGAGAAATACTTTATGTTATTAGTTGATCATTATACAAGAATGAGATCAGTTTGGTTTCTCAAGAATAAGTCGGAAGCTTTTGAAAACTTCAAGATCTACAAGGAAATGGTTGAAAATGAAATGAATTCAAAAATCAAATGATTGAGATCTGATAGAGGAGGAGAGTTCACTTCAAAGGAATTTATGGACTACTACAAAAGTCATGGAATAAAAAGGAATAATAAGGAGATTGAATAGAGTTGTGGAAAGTATCAACATAACAATTGATGAAATAGGTAGACAAAAATTAAAGGAAGAAGAAAATGAATCAATGGAAGAACTTTACGAAGAAGAAACCTAAGATGAAAAAGAAGGGGAAGATGAAGAAAATCTGACAGAAGTAGAAGAGCAAGTTCAACAAGTGACTCCAAAGACACCTAGCAGATGAGTACCGAAGAATCATCATTCATATCAGATTATCAGAAACAAAGATGCATGAGTTGAGACTAGAAGAAGAATGCATTCACTAGAACAAAGACACCTAACACTCACATCTACAATTGAACCAACCTGTTTTTAAGAGGCCAGTAACGATGAATTTTGGAATAAGGCCATGGATGAAGAATTGGATCAAATAGAGAAAAATGACACTTGGGAATTGGTTCCAAGACCAAAGGATAAGAATGTGATCGACACAAAGTGGGTATACAGAAATAAATTGAATGAAGATGGACAGGTTACAAGGAACAAAGCTAGATTGGTATGTAAAGGACATGCACAGGTTTAAGGAATCGACTTTGAAGAGACATTTTCCCCAGTTTCCAGAATGGAAGAAATCCGATTGGTTTTAGCTTATGCATGATCCAAAATCATTAAAGTGTATCAGATGGACGTAAAATCAACTTTTCTGAATGGGGAACTTGAAGACGAAGTCTACATTGAACAACCAAAAGGATTTTAGTTGTCAAAGAACGTAGATTATGCGTGTAAATTAAAGAAGGCCTTGTATGGTCTAAAACAGGCTCCTAGAGCATGGTACTCTAGATTGGATAAATATCTACAACAAGCAGGGTTCAAAAAAGGAAGTTCAGAAAACAACCTCTACATCAAGGTAAATCAAGATAGTATTTTATTAATTTAATTTTATGCTGATGATATTATTTTTGGTAGTGATGATGATAGGTTAAGCCAAAAATTTGCAAAGGATATGTAGAATGAATTTGAAATGTCATTAATTGGAGAACTATCCTTCTTTCTGGGAATTCAGATACGTCAAAGAAACCAAGGAATTTTTATTTCTCAAGCCAAGTATATCGGAGAAATGCTAAAGAGGTTTGGAATGGAATATTGCAAACTAATTATCACTCCCATGTAAACCAGTTGCAAGTTGATCAAAGATGATGACTCAAAGTCTATAGATCAGAGGCAATACAGGTCAATGATTGGTAGCCTACTATATGTGACAACATCCAGACCAAATGTATGAAGAAATTTGGACAGGTGGCATGATTTCAAGCAGCACCAAAGGAATCACATGTATTAGCAGTGAAGAGGATTTTCAAATATCTCAAAGGAACATAAGATTTTGGATTATGGTATCCAAAAGGAAAGGATCTATCACTTATTGCATACACAGATGTAGATTGGGAAAGTTGTATTAATGACTGAAGAAGCACCAGTGGAGCATCGTTCTACTTGGGTGAGTGTTTAGTATCATGGCTAAGAAAGAAACAATCATCAATATCTCTATCTATAGCCGAGGAAGAGTATATTCCAGCAACAACATGTTGTACACGGGTTCTTTGGATGGAACAAACTCTGACAGATATACAAGTTGAGTATGATGAGCCCATTCCAATATATTGTAATAATACACACACCATCAATATCTCAAAGAACCTGGTGATGCACTCCAAGATGAAGCACATTCCAATCAACTATCACTTTCTACAGGAACAAGTTGCAGAAAAGAACATCAGAGTTGAGTATGTGGGCACAAAAGAACAAGTGGCAGACATATTTACAAAACCACTTCCACAGGAATCCTTTGAGTATCTTCACTAGAGACTCAGATTTATTTCTACTCCAAAATGAATTCTTTTGAATGCTTATCTTATGTGTCTTATATGTACACGAGGAAGCACCATAAAGAGGACAGTTCAGTTAGGGGGAGCAACCCCGGATGGAAAGATACCTTTTCCATTGATGACAAAGGGGGAGAGATTTATCATATGCAGAGGACATAGGCATGATTCCAAGGGGATAAATGGTCACAGAGATGCAGAGGATAGAGGCACTACTACATATGGGTGGATTATTCCACAAAAATTTTCCACGCTTCCACTAGTTTCATCATTTTTTTAAACAGGGCGGGATTTTTGTGGATATTGCCACGAAAGTTCGTCGCAATATCGATGAAAATATTAATTTAACCTAGTCAGGATTTCCATTTCTACAGTGATGATCTTTCATGGAAATAGCGACGAAAAGTTTACCTATCTCATTGGTCGGTGTTAACGACTAGTTGACTATTTTATCTATATATACGTGACTTTAAGAGACTTTGTGACACAATTGCTATAGTTGCGACACTGTTCTTGGCTTTTGTTTGAGCTGTTTATTTTTTCCATCACCCACCGATTGAAAAAATCCAATTCTCGATCTACATAGCTTGGATTTTGAACTTGCAAGGTTAGTATGTTATTATTTATTGATGTACTCATTTAACTTGTAATTTTTTTTTCAAATGTCCAAATTGCATTTAACTTGTTTTTTCCTTGATAATATAATATGTGTGTACCATATTTCATGTCTTTGGTTTTTGGATCTAGTTGGTATATTCTATGGAAAAGGGTATGTGGATTCCATAATATTCTAGGTTTATGGAATTCACATATCCTTTTCCCTTCAATTGTAGCTATAATCTCTCTCTCTTTTCATTGATAAAGATATGGAATTGCTCTTGAAACTCAACCCTAATCGGTGAAATGATAGTAATTGATTGCTATATTCCTTGCTTTAGCAGGGACTAAT
>ML782167.1:613353-639038 GCA_009831015.1 Picea engelmannii
TTTTCCAAACTCTATAATCCCGAAAAACCTTCGAGTTTTCTGTCTTTGGACTCGTTAAAGCACACATCGACAGGCCCATATGGGACCGAACCCTTACTTCTTCCGGTTCATTAAACAAAGGAAGAGGAACTTACCGAAGGTGATTTATATCGAGCATGTGTTATCCTCCTCAAGCTCATTAAATCAAAAAGAGGTACTCATCTATCTAGATGGGGGAAAAAATTGAAAGGAGAAAGCCAAGCAATCTCTTGAGAACATCATCCAACACTTCTTAGAGTCGCCCTTGAACATGGCACTTTGTCATTTGCTCATATTATAATCCATTGAACCTCTGCACTGAGCCAATCCTTTGAGTTCCTTTCGCTCCTTTGGGTCACCCGACGCAAGTCATAGTATCCATTGCATAGTTTTGGTCCATGTCATGTTTTGTTGTTGTGCCTCAGTGTTCAAGGGAAGTATCCACCTCGAGAGTCAACCATCCCAAGTATCTTGCCTCAAAACCTGTGTCAGTCCATGTCCATTTGATCTGCCAAACATATCTCCATGTCCATTTCGTGTCGTTGATGGGGGATACATCAAGGCCCTCCCTCGACAAGTCTATTCCTGTCGACTCCAACACATTATCCGGGAATCAGACTTAGAAACCAGTTAGTAATTTGGGACCTGCATGCCTCAATGGTAGGCCTCCTCACATTCAACAGTAGGTTTACATCATTGACCTCTGATCGAATGATTCCACGAGTGTTCGACTTCAGCTCATCTATTCGCATTCTCTGGAATGTACTAGGGTACCTTGGGTATCATTGACATTAATGGTGATCTCCCTCGCACTTGTTAATGGTTCACACCATTGACCGGTAATCAAGTGGTTTCTGCCATGTTCGACATTAGGACATCTACTCACATGGTTAGAATCGTACCGCATTGGGATTGGTAAGAAGAACCTGGGTTGAGTAATCACTTTGATATATGCTTTACCCAGGCTGCGAAGAAGTTTTTATTGGACAAGAACACATACACTGTCACATAGATCCACTTTGTATTGGTCGTGGCTATGTCTTATCATCTCATAGATCCACTGTGTATTCTTTGTGGCTACGATTAGTCTGAGTCATCAGAGTATAGATCCACATTGTATCTTTGGTGGCTATACCTTTTTATCAATACAATTATGGATCCGCAGTGGATTTTATGGTGGCCATATCCTGCTAAGTCTTGATCACCCAAGAATAGGTATGCCTGCCTTGGGTTTTGAAATATGTCATGATACTTGTTGGATGTTTTTGTGTAGATTTTGTTAGGTTATCCGAGTCTATACCCTTGCTTGGACATCTACAAAGTATTTCAGCTATCAGTTGGCATCTTCTAACTTCATACTTTGGGGGGAATTCTGTTACACATCAAAATTACTCATCTGGATAAGTGTTGCATGTCCCTCTCAATTGTCGTAAGTGTCGCATCTTCCTTACAACTTTCGCAAGTGTCGCAAGTTGGTCACAAGTGTCGCAAATGATGTTCAGACATACTGCCATGACGAACGACACTAATGAAACACTTATAACATCTCATATGTTTGATCTGAAGGAGGAGAACTGGTTTACTGAAGACAAATAGCCCTTGACACCTGAAAAGAGCCCTGAAACAAAGGTTTTGAGGAGGAGTGCTCCCCCATTTCATCCCTAGAAGCGATGGCACTCCCCTACAAGGCTTCAGGGAGTGTTATAACACTCCCCATCCCCCTCTTAAGGAGCGTTTCTCATCTTGGAAGTGTTGGTTCTCCCCTAAGGCTTACCAGGGTGTGCTACAGTGCTCTGATGCCCCTTCTCAGGGAGCGCTGCCTAATCTGAGGCAGTAGTTGGCCCGTTGAGGAGAATAAGGGGAGAATATTTTGAGATTAGGAGGCAGTTGTGTCCGAATTCTTGGTTTCATCAAGATATCCCTGATCTAAGGAGAAGGTTCCCAACTTGTTCTAAAGATAACTCAAGAGTTTAAGCTCTTCTTAACCTATATAAACAGGCTCTATGATGGTGGAAAGGGGGAAGAACTGAAGACATGAAACTTATGAACTTGGAGGAAACTCACAGTCAGCCAAAGGAGAGTGATCAGTGAAGCTGTTGTTATCCAGGTTGTGGAGCTTTCAGGCAAGGGTTAGACGAAGAGGACTTGACGAAGCCATCGCATTCTCATCTACGATTGTAAGTACTATTGTCGTTATTCTCATCAATATGACACACTTGGACTGTTTCTCTCTAGTTTGTGTCTAATGTCACATGAACTTATCATTAATTGATAGATCTGTTTTCAAGCTAATATCAATAGAGTAGGAAGCGGTCGTATATTTTTTTGTCCACATAACTCAGTGAGAAGCAAAGGATTGGAGCGCAACTCGGAGTGTGCAAGGACAAACGTCGATAAAAGGTACCTCTGTCATCCTTCCTTCTCATGTGTTAGTTTAGATAAATTTGAAAGGAAGTCAGTGTCCATGTTAAGCATTTTCTGTCTAGAGTTAGGGTCAAGCTCTTAGAGGCGATCTACCTGTCCCCAGGGAGATTTTCCTACAACATGCCCCATGCTTTTCCTTCGATCAACCATGGATTTATAACCATACTTGTAACCAAGTTGGAGGTCTTCCTCCGTGGTTCCATTTCCGAAGTCATCACCCTTCATTGCATCAGGGTATGGTTTTTTAATTTTTTTGGCTGCAATTACCTTAAAGTTGTAAGGTGATACAATTAATATTCTTAAGATGTTTGGGTACTTATGATTCGTGACTGTAACCTCAAGTAGCCACCCGGGCCTAGCTTGTGTTGGCCATGTTTGGCAATCCTTGCTTTGGTTTCCTTCGAAGTGTCAGGCAACCTATCATCAAAATTTTCAAGTATGTTATATATAACCACACTTTTATTTATATCTAAAGAAACATAAATCTAGTATTGAATTCAAAAAATTGTAATTTACCTTGGTGTACCAGTTATTTGTTCTCTTGATTTTCTCAAAATCTTCTCTTTTGCATCATCAATGATCGCCTTCCACTCTCTCTCTAGAATTGAGGGAGGATTCTCATACCTAGGATTTCTTGCCAAGATTCGTCTATAAACATCCCAGGTATACTTTAAATATTCACCAGCTGTAGATGTGGCCTCTTTTGTATTGAACGTGTCCACAACAAAGAGGCCTTCAAGATAATCCATAAGTTCCTTTTTGAGGTTGGAATTCTGGCAATTCCACCTCATGCATAAGGTTTCCCCAAAAATAGACAAGGACTTGCTCTCTACGTGCCTATAAAAAAGGTCATTTCCTACACACAAAAAGATATGATTATTAATTTAAAATTAAGAATCTAGACGATTTATGTATGAGAACAACATTAAATGATTAAAATATGAATTAAAACTACTTGGAAGTCTTGATTGTTTTAATGGAAGTCCATTATCGTCCACCAAAAATGTGCACGGAAGGGTCCCCATGCTTGTCACATGTCTAGCTCTGGGAAATGCATCCATATCAACCACATCACTATGATCCTCATCTCTGCCACCCTCTCTAGACTCTGATCGAGGTGTGGATGTCTGTCGGTGTGTGTCATGGCTCCTATCTAAATGAGGTGTGGAAGATGGAGAATTAAATAGTTCTCTGGCAGATGTATGACCGACTGCATCAGGACTCTATAGTGTCTCTGTAGCACCACTACTACCAACCCCGGACCGAACAGTCTCCAAATATTCCTTTATAAAAAAGAAAATGTTTTTTCATGAGATAATGTAAAAGTTAAAGAAAAAAGTATCATAATTGAACATATGAGTGCATTAAACAAAAAAAGAAAAAAATTATGGTTATTACCTTATATGTGTTAAGTTGTGACATAAGGAGCTTGATCCTTTCTTTGACGTCTGAAGTTTGTTCTGGACGATCTAACAAGATAAATAGTTACTTGTTAGCTTTAATTATTATTTTTTTATTGAGACCATCGGATCAGCGCAAGAGTAAAACCCCTCCTCATCGATGGAATCATGATCCACATGGTCTGCTGACTACATATAATTTCAACAAAAACAATGTTATTTCAATAAAATTATATGAGAAAATAATAAAAACAATGTAAAATGAAAGTGGAAATTGATAATCATTTACATGTTCTACGGCTGGCCCTTTTCCATGATCATCCCGCCACATTATAATATAATTAGAACCCCCAAATATTTAAAAAATTGTTAATGATAGCAAAAAAACAATGTTAACGATAATATTTACAACAATGTTAAAGATAATAAAAAAATATAATGCAATAAGTAGAGGTTTCTTAAAGAGGTGTTGCATAAGAACCTGCACACTATTAGTCAATGTGTCTATTTGGTTCAAATGGTAATCCACTAATAACTCTTCCCCGGGAGCTATCTTTTTTATTGTGCATAGGACTACTCGATTCTCTTCACATCCCTCAAATATGCAATTTGGTTGTTTGTTTGTTGTCCTGGGTCATGTGCTGTTTATAAACCCTGCGATATTGTCGGAAGCTTTAGGCCTTCCATCAATATAGATAGTCACTCCCTTATTTTTATCCTTGCTTATTAGTTGTATATAATTTGTGGCGAGTGCATATATTCGCATTCTTTGCATGTACCGGACCAGCAGCATCCAATTGTTATAATTGTAACATGGTCTGACATAGTCCATCAATTCAGTTACTGTATTGTATTTTACAATTATTCCATCCATGGAAAATATCCCCAAGCCATGCAGGAAGGATGGTGCAATGCGATATGTCCTATTGTTGACAACGAAGTCAACATCTATAGGAGGTAGTTCCTTAGGTACCCATTGCTTCACAAGATGCTTATACCTAAGTGGAACATCTATGTCTCCTATGCTCTCATCATCATAAGAGCATGATCCTCCTTCGGCAAGAAACAATTTCATGCATCTACAAAATTTTATTCTGACTTTTTCACCTCTGTTCCTTGTTTTCTTATCATATCTACTAGATGCAGTCACATTTCCGGCCTCTATTTGTCCTAATATTTCCTCACTCGACGAAGAAATATCTGATAGGTACCTATTTGGTTGTACCTTCAGTTTCATGTGCATGTGTTGTTACTTAGTAGTCCATCATCATATTCACAGTTCTAAATAAAAATTTTATATCAGATCCATAGGAATTGAGCAGATTTATCATTTTAAATATTTCCAATGCAAGAACTTTCTTAGAAATATGGTACCTAGACTTAAGCTTAATGCATAATATTTTAGGTTTGGATGCCTTGGTGGGTCTGGGGTTCCATGGCTTAAGTTTGTTAGACACTTGACACTTGCTAGAAGCATATTGCATCAAATTTTTGCCTGCATCAGGAATACAACCACATCCACTCTCATGTTTCTATATGGTACGAGTCTATGATAGTTGGATATGATGTGGACTAACGATTAAATGTCTAATGAGATATGTCTCAGGAATCCTTATAGGATCAATGTCTTGTGTTCTAACACCTCTCATATAAAAAGAGCCATGTCTCATGTACTAACACCTCCCATTTAAGAAGAGATATTCATAATATTTTAGGTTTGGATGCCTTAGTGGGCCTGCAATTCCATGGCTTAAGTTTGTTAGACACTGGACACTTGCCAGAAGCATATTGCATCAGATTTTTTCCTGCATGAGGAATACAACAACATCCACTCTCATTTTTCTCCATGGTAGGGAGATCAAAAATGTTGTTGATCCATTATGTTTTTATGCCCTCAGGAGAAATTGGCCAAGACTCCCCAAAATGGTTTGGGATGCAAATTTTGTAAATTCTAACCTTGTACAATATCTACTGCAAATTGATATTCAGAAAAGAACAAAAAATATACAATGGCAAATACAAACATTACACAGAGATTTTTCACTTGGAAACCCAAACCGGGAAAACCAGCATATATTATATTGATACACATTGTGTTACATTGTTTACAATACAATATACATATAGGAGCTAGCGGCATCGAAAACCCTAACCGAATGACCTGGATTAGTCCAAAACCCTAATTCCTTAACCGGAAATAGAAAACCATCGGCATAAAACCATGTGCCGAAAAACCACCTAATATCATGTGGTCCCGGAAATATGTCGTCCCGGAAATATGTCGGCCCGACAAAAATATGTCGGCCCAAAAAAAAAAAATTCGGGGGCGCTGCCCCCGAATCCCTACACGCCCGACACAGGCGCTCAGACACTACTACTCGTGCAAAGAATATAACACATACCCAACAAATTTCATGGAGGAAAGTTCAGAAATATTTTAGAATCAGTGATTGATTCTAGGCTTATAGTTGATGGGAGTGTTGTAGAGTATAGGGACAAGATTGTTGGATTCTCTCATGGATTTGACCTTGTTGTTACTCTTGCTTTAGGTTTCTCTCAAAAATAGGGAGGCAATCTTGTTGAGGTTGTTGATTTAGTTCCCATATGTTTTGAGATGCATGGGAGAGATGCCCATAATCATAGCTTGAATACAACCCCACTTGGTTTTTTTCTTATACCACAAGCTTGGTATTTTAGGATAGGCAGAATTTGGGCAGTTGTCTACATTTGTGATTTTGATATATCTGATCCACTTGTATTGTCTTGTAGTAGATGTCATTATTTTTACATGACGTCCTAAATAGTTCATGGCGTGGTGTCCAAATACTTTGACTTGTTATGTTTTCAGGCTTGAGGTATGATAGATTTTGGCAAGTTATTGATGATCCAAGGTTATGTTCCTTCAGTTTCACAAGTGGTCAGTGTTTCTAGGAGGTTTGAAACACTATGATATCATCTTGTGTTGTTGGTTACAATGAGACTTCCACAACCTATACAATCTATATTATAGCACAATTGAAGACTTTAGTGATCCAAGATGTGAAGTTTGATGAGAAAGTAAGGTCCTCTAGTTCATAGATATCTCCATCACTGATTGAAAGGAGTGAAGAGGTTGTTGTTCTATACATTGATTCAAAGGTAAAAGAAGAATCAAATATAGGTGTGTACAAGGTGAGGTTGGGGGTGGATATTCCTCATCAGCTACTCTAGCACACAAAAATCCAAGATGGCTTATCCAAACATTTTAGGATGCACAAAATCATGTAGGAGCACCCATATCATCAAGGAGGGTGATTATACCTCCTAGGAGGTGATGTTTTGAGGAGGCCATGTGTGATACTTTGTTGGATGAGTGTGATGTTTGGGGGGTAGTTCCTATCTGGGAGCCAGTGGTTGATTTCGAGATTGCAACGTGTTCAAATTTGCAGAAGGAAAGCTTGTTTGAGTTGCAAAGGGAGAAAAATGATGTTGGTGAAAACACTTTCCTCATAAAGAAGGTGTGTTTAGGGGTCACAGACCGACCATATACCCACCCTGATTCGAGGAGTGGAACGCATTAGCTATCTGCTCCAGTTGGACAGGGAGGGTCGGAGAAGAGCAATCATTCTTAGGACCAAAAAGTTGGGTGAAAAAAGGGGAGAGCTCTTCGTTCCTGTCCTGGTTCTCTTGTAGTTGGATAGTCCAGAACTACAAGAATCCCTGAAATGGGATTTCATCTTAGCACTTTTTTGGAAGAGTTGCTCTTTGGAGAGCACAGTACAATGAAATTTGTGAGTTGTGTTTGGGGGGGAGTTATTGTCTATCATTGGTCTCTATGGTAGAATCAGTCGGAGAGGCCTAAGAGATGGTGGTTTACCCTGTGGCAGATGTCATCAGTTCGAGTCCGCTTATCTCCAGCCTGTGATGCTATCCAATACAATGGTATATGATAGCACACAATTATTCAGATCCAACAGTTTGATTTATGATTTATCATTCATGGACGTTGATAAGATCTTTCCATTTAGTAGCACCTTAGGATGGTATATCCTTTAATGATGAGGTTCAAATGAGGAAGGGCTTATGGTGGATACCTAGGCACCCATAGACGAGGAAGGGCATGGTAAGCGATGAAATGCTTCAGGGAGTTGAAAATGAGCATAGATCCGGAGATTCTCGAATAGGTTAACCTTTTTAACTGCTGCTTAATCCATGGGTAGGCAAGAGGCAACCTAGCGAACTGAAACATCTTAGTAGCCAGAGGAATAGAAAGAAAAAGCGATTCTTGTAGTAGCGGCGAGCGAAATGGGAGCAACCTAAACCATGAAAACGGGGTTGTGGGAGAGCACAATATAAGCTATGTGTTTCTATGCGAAGTGGTTGAGTCCTGCACCCTAGATGGTGAGAGTCCAGTAGCCAAAAGCATCATTGGGTTATGCTCTAACCTGAGTAGCATGGGGCACATGGAATTGCATGTGAATCAGCAAGGACCACCTTGCAAGGTTAAATACTCTTGGGTGATCAATAGTGAAGTAGTACCATGAGGGAAAGGTGAAAAGAACCCCCATCGGGGAGTGAAATAGAACATGAAACCATAAGCTCCCAAGAAGTGGGAGGAAAATGATATCTCTAACCGCATGCCTATTGAAGAATGAGCCAATGACTTATAGGTAGTGGCTTGGTTAAGGGAACCCACCGGAGCCGTAGCGAGAGAGAGTCTTCATGGGGAAATTGTCACTTCTTATGGACCCGAACCTGGGTGATCTATCCATGACTAGGATGAATATTGGGTGAAACTAAGTGGAGGTCTGAAATGACTGATGTTGAAAAATCAGTGGATGAGTCGTGGTTAGGGGTGAAATGCCACTCGAACCCAGAGCTAGTTGGTTCTCCCTAAAATGCATTGAGGCGCAACAATTGACTAGACCATCTAGGGGTAAAGAACTATTTTGGTACGGGCCACGAGAGCGATACCAAATCGAGGCAAACTCTGAATACTAGATTTCCCCAATAAAAGGGGTAAAGGTCAACTAGTGAGACGATGGGGGATAAGATTCATCGTCGAGAGGAAAACAACCCAGATCATCAACTAATGCCCCTAAATGATCACTCAGTGATGAAGGAAGCACAAGTGCAAAGACAGCCAGGAGGTTTTCCTAGAAGTAGACAACCTTGAAAGAGAGTGTAATAGCTCACTGATCGAGTTCTCTTGTGTCGAAGATGAATGGGACTAAGCGATATACCGAAGCTGTGGGATTTAAAAATACATCGGTAGGGGAGCGTTCTGCCTCAGAGGGAAGCCCCAACGTGAGCAGGTGTGGACAAAGAGGAAGCAAGAATGTCGGCTTGAGTAACACAAACATTGGTGAGAATCCATTGCCCCGAAAACCTAAGGATTCCTCCACAAGGTTCATCCACGGAGGGTGATTCAGGGCCTAAGATCAGGCCGAAAGGCGTAGTCGATGGACAACAGGTTAATATTCCTGTACTAACCCTTGTTGGTCCTGAGGGACGGAGGAGGCTAGGTTAGCCAAAATATGGTTATCAGTTCAAGGATGCAAGGTGACCCTCTATACATTGATTCAAAGGTAAAAGAAGAATCAAATATAGGTGTGTACAAGGTGAGGTTGGGGGTGGATATTCCTCATCATCTACTCTAGCACCCA
This sequence comes from Picea engelmannii, assembly GCA_009831015.1. NCBI lineage: Eukaryota > Viridiplantae > Streptophyta > Pinopsida > Pinales > Pinaceae > Picea > Picea engelmannii. Next base: position 622,841 of record ML782167.1, read on the forward strand.
AAAATCCAAGATGGCTTATCCAAACATTATAGGATGCACAAAATCATGTAGGAGCACCCATATCATCAATGAGGGTGAGTATACCTCCTAGGAGATATGTTAACCATATTGTATTAGATTCTTCCATTTGTGATCTTTACAATTTTTTTGAGGAGGTGATGTGTGATACTTTGTTGGATGAGTGTGATGTTTGGGGGGTAGTTCCTTTCTAGGAGCCAGTGTTTGATTTTGAGATTACAACATGTTCAAATTTGCAGAAGGAAAGTTTGTTTGAGTTGCAAAGGGAGCAAAATGATGTTGGTGAAAACACTTTCCTCATAAAGAGGGTGTGTTTTCTTTCGAGGTTACTCTAAAATTGTTTGATTGAGTTGCAAAGGAAGCATACAGATGTTGGTGAAAACACTTTCCTTATAAAGAGGGAGTGTTTTCTTTCGAGGTTACTCCAAAATTAAGTTACACCATACTTAAGGGTTCTTCATGTGATGTGGGGTGCATGGTGTATTGATAACCCTTAGTTGACGTGATGGACATACACATTGGAGTTAGCTTTCCCATTGATTGTAAGACCTTGTCTTGATGCATATGTGGAATTTTTCCTTGGAGCATTGGAGACCTACATGTCTAGTGGATTTCTTCATGAGACAAAAATGGAGGTTGATTTATTCCTTGGGATGATGGTTTTCCTTGGAGGAGGATAATTGGGCATCTTGGAGGAGGGAATTGAACCCTACATGGCATGGGGACACTTGGTTTCTTACATGGAGACTTGGCCTTGACTTGAGGACACTTGGGTTGAAAACCAATCATGTAAGTGGCATTGACCCAGAGGTATACATGGCCTAAGAGGGGTTGTTGGAGAATTGGAGACCTTTGGAGGAAGAGTGTTACACACACCTCATGGAGAATTCAACGTTCAATCCTTGTTTGTTAGATGTGCTTCCCTTGGATCTTGGCATGTGTGAGTTGGAGTTGGATTTCTCTAGATGTGGGGATATTTAGTAATTAGATAGATTTTTTGTTGTGGACTTGATCCACTTTATGATTTTTTCCTTCCTTGACTTTCATATAAATAAATTGAGAAGGTATTTTCATCACTTGACTTCTTCACTCATAGACTCACATGCTTGCGTTAGAGATGTGAGACTAGGGTGAACTTGTCTTCTTATACTCTTATTCATGTGTATTTGCTTTATGTTTGAATCCTCCTTAGAGTTTCTTGTCATAAGTAGTATTCACTTTTATGTTTTTCATTACTTCTCTAATTCTAACAAAAGCACAATGGAAATGAAATCTAAATAGAGGAAGGTCATCTCTTTAGTTGATAAAATTAGGGAAAGTAAGAAATATGGAGAAAAAAAAGAGCAGGGATCTTCATAGAGAAAAAAAAAAGAGCTAACCCTAACCCTAACTCGATTGGAGTATTGTGATTTTGGGGACAAAACCCATGAAATTACCATTTTCAATGACCTCCATCTCTTTCTTTGTCACTCAGGCTTTTATGTGGATCTTGGCCTCCTTATTTGTCACTATCCCTTGACTTTCTCTTGCCTAGCTCCTTCTTTGTGTCTTGGCCTCCTCTTTCCCTAGCTCTTTCCCTCATCTTGCCCTCCTTCTCTTTCCCAAGGTCTATTAGCTTCTCTATCGCACGAGTGCAGTCATGTGAGTGTTCTCTAGATCTTGCCCTCCTCTTCGCCTTCTTCTCTGTCACACGAGAATGTGTATTTTGGGCTCTAATTTGATCATGAGTGTGAGACGCGCGGGATTTAGTCATGCAGTCTTTAATTATATATATATATATATATATATATATATATATATTTAACTAATATATTTTATAAAATTAATTAATATTTAACATATATAATATATATGTGGGTTAGTGGTGTATTTAAGGGCTAGTGGGTTAGGGATTGGTGGGTTATGGGTTAGTGGGTTAGAGGGTTAGGTGTCAGTGGATTCAAGGTTACAGGTTAAGGGGTAAAGGGTTAGTGGGTTAGTGGTTAGTGTATTAACATGTCAAAGGATTAAGGGTTAGTAGGGTATGGCTTAATAGGTTACAAGTTAAAGGGTTAATGGTTAGTATGGGTTAAGTGTTAGTGGGTGTAACACCCTGTTTCCCCCAAATTTGTAATTAATCCTAATATAGGAATTACCATGCTAAAGCATGATGAAAATGTTAATGTATGATGTGAATGGACCTTATGAAGAAGGTCAATGAATGTAAATAAAATTATAAATTTATATTGCAGGACTACTGAGAGGGGATGTGCAAAAAAAGAGACCACGATGGCGGTGGAAGGCACCTGGAAAGGTGGTGCTAACTTCCACCAAGAATGAATACCGTATTTGGACTCCACTGGCCCGGAGAACCAAAAGTGGCTCGCTGGCCCTAAATTTAATGCCTTGCAGGCTGGAAGGTTGATGGCTTAAGGAGGGATGGGGAGGTGAACCACCTATCCATAGAGCCGTCAGGCCTGATCAGCGCGAGGGTAATCATGCCACATGCAACCTCGCAAGAGGATAAGGTGTGGGGGTAGAAACGATTGCAGGTAGGTAGACGTGAGGGGAACTCTGGCATTACGCAGAGTGAGTGATAGCAGAGAGGAAGGATTGCAACCTTCGCTCCTGGTCACTAGAAAATAGAGAGATGTAGTCTCACAACATCGTGGTCTCAACTCGGGGGTGGCTAGTGGTAAATCCATTGGGAGTCACTACGCCTATGGTTGGGTGGAAACGAGCACCCCTATATGCAATTACTTAACCCTGGTGTTATTTCTGGCACCTTGAAATATGTGTATTTTGATAGCTATGATCATAAGCTACGGAACTGTGAATGTTTTCATTATAAGAATGTCTGTGGTATTTCGATCAGTACTAGTAGTTGTATATTATATGGAAAGACTATGTATGGCTTGTGTCCTCATAAATTCATTATTTATATGTGTACTGATCTTATTCAGACTTCATGACTGGTTCTCGGGAGGATGATACCCTTATCCGCCTCAGATAATACCCTGGGTGAACCTCCCCATAGAAATACCTTCCTTGAATAACCCCTCAAGAACCCGGAAGGTAAATGTGAAGGTGTAAAGCCTTAGTAACTCTGTATGAGGAGAAATGACCCTCTTAAAATCTTGAAGTAGCAGCGTAGGGATAAGTATCGATCGACGGACGAGATTCCGTCGGAAGATCCATGGCCATTCACAACCGTTAGATTGATGAAAGAAACAATGGATTTACGTACCTTGCCCCTTTTCCCTCTATCTTTGTGAATAGCGAGGAAATTGGGATCGTAGACCCCCAAGGTCCATGAGAACATTTGGACCATTGATCTTCCCACATCCACGAAGTAGTGGACGAATGTGCGAGGTGGGACAGATCTAATCCATTAGATCTGAGCTAGAAAAACCCGACAGTCGTTGGATCCGTTAAGAGATGCATGAGGATTAAACCTTTGTGAATAGTAGGGGTAAAATCCCGACGAGAGGGTTGACACATCGAGATATCGGTACTCAGGGTATCAGAATTCTCGAGGTCGATAAAGTCGGGGCATTTCAAGTCCTGAAACAGCGAAATGGTCCGGACCGACCGTTTGTGTAGACACGTGGCGGAAGTCGAGAGCCCATCGGTATATCGGCTACTGGGGTTTTGATTTGACAGAGAAATTTTGTCATCGGGGTATCCAAAACTCCAAAATCATGATATTGGATCAGGGTCGTCTATCAGTCGGAACACGTGGCGGAGATCCATACCATCGAGGAAGTCCCGATAGAAAAGTCAATAGGTGCATCGGGGTTTGACATTTCACGAGTCCTAAGGACAAGGCTTCCAGAGCATCAGAAGTCACGAAATTGCGAGAGACGATTAGGACCGCCCATCTTGAGGAGGATGCGTGGAGGAGATCAGATTATTCAGGAGATTTCCCAAGAAGAAAGTCGTCCATCGGCATTTCAAGAGTCGGGAAATCGGGAATCCCGTGGACAAGAAGTCCTTGCAATTCGGAATCGCGAAGTCCAAAATTCCGACAAGGAAGGGGAAAGCTCCATCGTGGGGGCCAGCTGTCAACATAGCAGAGAATCGGGATTCGAGAGATCGACAGTCCCAAGAACAAATGCATTTAGGCAATTGAAACCCTGAAGTCCCGATAGAAATCAGGGACCATTGGTTTCATGGGCGACCACAGTCATTGATAGCGCTAAAGGCAAAAAGGGGTTGTTAACTGACGTCATATCGGGAATCGGAGGATCACGTGTCCTGAGGACAAATGCATTTTGGCATTGAAAAGTCTGAAACCCCGATAAGTAGTGTGGCTACGATCATATGGGGGAAGGTGACATGGACCCAAGGTCTAGCCCAAAGGGCTAGCTGAAGTCAGAGCGCATCGGATTTTGGAAGCCCAAAAGCCGGAAAGGAGATAAGGCTGTGGTCTTGCGAAATAGTGGTCATATGGGCCAGGAGTTTAGCCAGGAGGGCTATTGCGTAAAGGGGTGCATCGGGAAATCGTAGATCGGGAGTTCGAGAGGACAAGAACTCTTGTCAGCAAGGATCTCAAAACCCCGAAACCCAAAATTATCATCGAGGAAATGTCACCGGTACGTGAAAAGAGGCCGTGATAGGTGCATCAGGTTTGGCATTTCGTTGTTGCGAGCTTCGGGGATTCTCATTGTTGAGAAATCAACGAAAAAGTTTGATTTTAGGTAGTGGGTATGTTACAAAGTGGTATCAGAGGATGGTTACAACACTTGGCCTGCTTGGGCTCAGGCACGAGCCATGTTAGAAGATATTGTTATCTGTGTTTCTCTTTAAGAAGAAGGACTGCAAAATGAAACTGTAACTTGGAAATTCCTATAACCCTTCTGTTAAAATGGAAACTACTCTTATAGGAGTAGGGATGCACTGATCGTTATCATGGATAAGATTTGAGTGCGAATGATATAGGTAGAATAAATTTTGCTATGAAGCTACACGAGCCAGACAAGGGACATGAACTGAGTTGTTCTGATTTAGCATAACGATGGCTACCTTCTAAAGCAGGTAGAGTCTCTTGTGATTAAGATGGCTGGTTAGGTAAGGATTAATAACCAAAGGAAGAACCCCTTCATGATTTGGGAGACCTGATAAGGATGGGTAGGATCCTTAGAAAGTTATGACCATTGTATTATTAAAAGACTAAACCTTGAGCATACAATTCCTCATGATTGAGAGGACTGGTGAAAATACGTAGGGTCAGATTTACCTGACCTATAATGGTTAGAATCGACCATGAGGATAAACTGTTTGAGGAGTCCTTTGAGACTGTTGCTAATTTCCAAGAGTGACCCTTGTTGGTCATTTCCATAAGGAGAGGGTAACACTCGTATGAGTTAGGACTATGAGATTAGCCCTGTAAGTAACTTAAAAAATAATCTTAGAAGATATAGTAGGAGAAATCCTTCAAAAATGAATTTTGAAGATTGGATGGGATCTAGAGTCAAGATCCATTCAGAAAGAACCGAAATGTTTCAGGTTGTTCGATCTCGGGAAGTAGCACACTGGTTAGTTGGGAGGAGATACCAGAATTTTGCAATTCCGAAGATCAAAGGATTCGAGTTTCTCCATAATAGAAGTCTCGAAGTCGCGAAATGCGAAATCGCGACATAATCACAATCGTCGGTTGGAGAGCCATTGGTGACTATTAGACCTAATTAATCAGCGAGGAAGATAAGGCTGATAACCTCTCATCACTCATAAGATCAGGATGAATAATATCCATTAGATTGGAATCAACGAGAGTCGTTGATCTAGAGCTTCGAGGTTTCGTCTATGGGAAAAATGGAAGCGTAGACTTCCCAAAGCCGCACCAGGTAAATCACCGATTTGATCAGGTCCGTTGATTTCCAGAGAGATCTAGACCGTGGGATCCAGATTGTCGGGTCCACATAGATTAGAAGTTGGGAAACGATGGAGTGTTGTCCACGGATTCACTGAAATACGGGATCCTGACGCGTGTCTGAGAATTGACCCCAGATTCCAAGCAAAGGGTCATGTAGATGAAAGAGCCAAGAAAACCTTAGCCTTTGTCTTTCGGGTTTTCGGATTTCGGGAGTCAGGGAAAACAAAATTCCTTGCAACGATAATTTCGAAATCGCGAAATGTGAAGCGCCCTTTTAAATTTGGATCGTGGTCACCGCCGGTGGTCACGTGAGGAGAGGGTGTAAGCCAGTATAATGAGTAGTGAATGAGTTTAATGCACCAAGGAGATTCCTATTAAGAAGCCTTATACTCATACCAGTAAGGTATGAATGATATATAAAACGTGCAAGTAATGCACATGTATGATGTAAGAGTATAAGTATACTAAAGGCCCAACATGATGGCCCTGATGAGTGAAACGTGAGGCAAGACTTACACTTGCCAAAATTGAATGAATACCATGGATGCATGGTTGACTCTGTTCTGAAGAGTCATGAAGGATCTGTCTTGAAGGATAGCTTAAAGGGAATGTACTCCATATCCCCAGGAAAAATCTAGTGCAATTAAATGAAAGAGTACACGAGCAAGGATGCTCTGTTGTCACGATAAGAGGCAAATGTTTATGCCTTTGCAGATCGCAGTGAGAAGGATTGTGAATAAATCCTAAGATGACTAATTTTAAAAATGGAAATGTATGTAGGCTATGAAATATAACTATGATATCTACATGAAGGCTTAGGATTAGGAAAGTGGTTAAGTACATCATAGATGTAAGTTAACAAAGATGCATGTTTATATTCCTTAAGGGAATATTTGGTAGACCACTAAAAAGATAACTCAAGGTTGAGGCCATCATAGTGGTGATGGATCTGCAATGAGGAAGTTGCATGCTAAAGGAGTTCCCAGTGGAGGAACTGTATAAGGTCTCTGTCAGAGGAACAGAGTCACAACCCTGATAATTGTTGAAGGATTGGACAATGGGCTGCAAGGCCTGTCCATGTATAAGAATCATGTAAGTAATAGAAGACTAATAACCGAATAGTGACCATTCTAATAACCTAATGGAAGTGTGTAGGATGCACACGTTTCTGACCTATTATGAAGAAAGAGTCGCTACTAAAGCATGTTGAAGTATCCTAAGAGTTAGGACAGGCCTAAACCAGGACTGCTCAGAAAAAGAGCAATTGTGGAAACCAGTTTGGTTGGTAAGAGGCCAGTAAACCCCTCAGTATGATTAACTGAATAAATGAGTATGTTTAATTGATATAGCTTGGTTGAAGCTGTGATTAAGGAAAGACAGTGAGGCCTTAGAGATAACTTGACTGGGATGAAAATCCCCAGGCGATGTAGAAAGAATTGGAAGAAGGGGAGATCCCTCAATTCTTTCTTTGACGGTGCATCATGCTTTTAGGGGATGAGAAAGCCAGTACATTGATGAACGAAAATTCTTTGACACCATAATAATGATGGTTGTAATGTTGTGAAAATTATTGAGAACTGTTGTGTTACACTCATGAAAAAAGCATTAAGGATAATGTGATCAAGTGCATACTAATATGCTAGACATGCCTGAAAATGTTTTTATTAATTAAACACTATGATATTTGCATTTCAATTTCATGACGATTAATATGCCTATGGTGTATGTCATGTGTAGAAAGGAATAATATTGGAACTGTTGAGGAAGATAGTTGCCAATAATGAACAACCTCAAGCAGAGGGTGACCATGGAAAGGCTGCAGTTGAAAGGTTGTTGAAGGGACTGTGGAAATCCTGCTAAAGTACTACTGATAAGGTAGGGGACAGAAAAAGGGTGCAAGCAGCCAAGAACAGGTATAAAGGTATTTGTGCCTGTGTGGCACAGGGTATGAAGGGATTTGTTAAGAACCCCTTCTGAAATATTTAGTATTGCATGCTATACCTGAAAATTGAAAGGGCAGTTGTATGCCTTGGATACCTGAGTAGGGTATGATTCGGGGAGGATGACCTGAATAATGGAGGCACGAACCTCTGGTAATAAAATACTGATTGTAACCTTCAGAAGAATTCATGAACTGATATTTCATGAACACATGGACCAATCAAGGAATGACTGGAAACAAAAGTTCTCATGGATAGCACGTTGCTTGGACTTACTTCCAGGAAATGCATATTTGCATAAAAGACAAACAATGGATTTCTCATTGAGGAAGGAGGACCTTCCAACATTTTTACTCATGTGGTATAGGTGTTAGAGAAAATCAAATTTGGGTGGCCATGAATGTTGGCACCCTAGTTATTAATGAAGGCATAATGCACGAGCGCATTCATGCGAAACTTTTAAGTTTAATATGTACTAATTTGGGGTCGTGATCGGCCTATAACAGGAAGCGTGGATTATGTTGAAAGAATGAATGAAAACGAGTAAACCATATGAGGAGAGGATCGGTTAAATCCCAACACCCCATGACCAAGAACCGGTCCTAAAGTGTGACAAACTTGAAATCAATGCAATAATGTATTGGGTATGAATGTGGCCAAGGATAGTGGCACAGTTGTTAAAACCCTTTGAAATGTTGAATTGCGTTTGAATATATATCTATATATATATATATATATGGAGAATCTAACAATTTGTTTGGCTGATTGAGGAATGAATTGTAGGAAACAGAGGGTCATGGATATGGTAGTAAGGTAAGCCCATAGGAAAGACCAATTGCCTGCTGAGCCAAACTGCAAGAATGGTATTTCCTTTTGAGGAATTAATTTAATCATTAAAGTGTGCACAATTCTAAGATTTTTATGATGATGTGGTAAAGGTGCAACAAAATGTATATGCATGGAAAAGATAACAAGTTGTTTGGCCGATTGAAGTTGAAAGTGCAGGAAGAAAAGGGGTCTTAGATATGGCAGCATTGTAAGGCCATAATGAAGTCCAATTGCCTGCTGAGCCAAACCATTATGGGGAGGAAAGTCCCATAATTATGAATTTGGTTCCTGTGTAGAACAAATATGAAAACAAATCATGAGAATGGACAAATCTGTGGGTGACAGGTTTGCAATAAAATTTTGAAATCTAGAATTGATAATGATGTCTCGTGAATTTTGTATACCTGTGATACAAGTGAGAAGAAAAGACATGTTCAGAAGGGAACAAATGAAGGCTGTCAAAACTGAAGATGATGAACATGACTACTACTGAGCCATGAAAACCCTGTGATGAGCCATGATCTCTTGAAATAAAATTGTGTTGAGGTAACCCCAGCCGGAGGGACGCCTCGGTAGAGCAAGTCCGAGGGACGCCTCGACTGTAAGACTCGATAGAGCCTCTAAAATTCTTCCTATGCAAGAAAACCTTGGCAGGGAAATATGGATCACCCGAGGGACTGTATAACAGTGAAGGGGATGCCTGAGCCTGGGCCTGGAGGGTGAGTGACCGCAAGGAAGAGGAGACCTTAATAATTTTTGAAACTATTGGGGAAATGCATGCAGTGGGTAGTTTCCCGTGTAGGAAGAAAAACCTTGGAAAGAAAGATGAAATTATGATGGCTCTTGTGAGCTATTGAATTGAAATTTTGCATCCTATGGGTACATCAAGGAGGACGACGAGCATGGATAACAAAATTACCATGTGGATACAGATCCATAAACTGCACAGATAAGTATTGTGCTAAGAATATGAAATTTTCTTTTTTTTTCTTTGAAATTTGAATATCAGTAAGATGTTTTTGAACAAAATTGTGAATTAATGTGCTTGTTGTCCAGGAATTATTGAAGGAAGATGACGAAGATCAAGACTTCTGAAGTGACCGAATAAGAAAGGCATGACATGTGTTTTGAGAAGGAACACCGAGGACGGTGTTCCTTTAAGGGGGAGGGAATTGTAACACCCTGTTTCCCCCAAATTTGTAATTAATCCTAATATAGGAATTACCATGCTAAATCATGATGAAAATGTGAATGCATGACGTGAATGGACCTTATGAAGAAGGTCGATGAATGTAAATAACATTATGAATTTATATTGCAGGATTGCTGAGAGGGGATGTGCAGAAAAAGAGACCACGATGGCGGTGGAAGGCACCTGGAAAGGTGGTGCTAACTTCCACCAAGAATGAATACTGTATTTGGACTCCACTGGCCCGGAGAACCAAAAGCGGCTCGCTGGCCCTGAATTAATGCCCTGCAGGCTGGCAGGTTGATGGCTTAAGGAGGGATGGAGAGGTGAACCGCCTATCTGTAGATCTATCAGGCCTGATCAGTGCGAGGGTAATCATGCCACACGCAAACTCACAAGAGGATAAGGCATGGGGGTAGAAATGATTGCGGGGGGGAAGACGCGAGGGGAACTCTGGAATTACGCAGAGTGAGTGATAGCAGAGAGGAAGGATTGCAACCTTTGCTCCTGGTCACTGGCAGACAGAGAGATGTAGCCTCACAGCATCGTGGTCTCATCTCGGGGGTGGCTAGTGGTAAATCCACTGGGAGTCGCTACGCCTACGGTTGGGTGGAAACGAGCACCCCTCTTAGCAGTTACTTAACCCTGGTGTTATTTCTGATAAGTGTTCCGCCTCTGGCACCTTGAAATATGTGTATTTTGATAGCTATGCTCATAAGCTGCGGAACTGTGAATGTTTTCATTATAAGAATGTTTGTGTGGTATTTCGATCAGTACTAGTAGTTGTATATTATATGGAAAGACTATGTATGGCTTGTGTCCTCATAAATTCATTATTTATATGCGTACTGATCTTATTCAGACTTCATGAATAATTCTCGAGAGGATGATACCCTTATCCGCCTTAGATAATACCCTGGGTGAACCTCCCCATAGAAATACCTTCCTTGAATAACCGCTTAAGAACCCGGAAGGTAAATGTGAAGGCGTAAAGCCTTAGTAACCCTGTATGAGGAGAATCGACCCTCTTAAAATCCCAAAGTAGCAGCGTAGGGTTAAGTATCGATCGACGAATGAGATTCCGTCGGAAGATCCATGGCCATTCACAACCGTTAGATTGACGAAAGAAACAAGGGCATTACGTACCTTGCCCCTTTTCCCTCTATCTTTGTGAATCGCAAGGAAATCGGGATCGTAGACCCCCAAGGTCCATGAGAACATTTAGACTGTTGATCTTCCCACATCCACGAAGTAGTGGAAGAATGCACAAGGTGGAATAGATCTGATTCGTTAGATCTGAGCTAGAAAAAACCGACAGCCATTGGATTCGTTAAGAGATGCATGAGGATTAAACCTTTGTGAACAGTAGGGGTAAAATCCCGATGAGAGGGTTGACACATCGGGATATCGGTACTCGGGGTATCGGAATTCTCGAGGTCGAGAAAGTCGAGGAATTTCAAGTCCTGAAACAGCGAAATGGTCCAGACCGACCGTTTGTGTAGACACAAGGCGGAAGTCGAGAGCCCGTCGATATATCGGCTACCGGGGTTTTGAGTTGACAGAGAAATTTTGTCATCGAGGTATCAAAAAGTCCAAAATCACAAGACTGGACTAGGGCCGTCTATCAGCCGGAACACGTGGCAGATATCCAAGCCATCGGGGAAGTCGCGAGTCCTGAGGACAAGGCTTCCAGAACATCAGAAGTCGTTAAATTGCAAGAGACGATCAGGACCTCCCATCTTGAGGAGGACGCGTGGAGGAGATCAGAGCATTCGGGATATTTCTCGAAAAGAAAGTCATCCATCAGCATTTCAAGAGTTAGGAAATCGGGAATCCCATGGACAAGAAGTCCTTGCAATTTGGAATCGTGAAGTACAAAATTCTGACAAAGAAGGGGAAAGCTCCATCGTGGGGGCCAACTGTCAGCATAGCGGAGAATCGGGATTCGAGAGATCGGCAGTCCCGAGAACAAAATCATTTAGGCATTTGAAACCCCGAAGTCTCGATAGAAATCAAGGACCATTGATTTCATGGGTGATCACAGTCGTTGATCGCTCTAAAGGCGAAAAGGGGTTGTTAACTGATGTCATATCAAGAATCGGAGGATCACGAGTCCTGAGGACAAATGCATTTCGGAATTGAAAAGTTCGAAACCCCGATAAGTAGTGTGACTGCAGTCATATGGGGGAAGGTCACATGGACCCAAGGTCTATCCCGAAGGGCTAGCTGAATTCAGAGTGCATCGGCTTTTGGAAGCCCAAAAACCCGAAAGGAGATAAGGTGGCGGTCTTGCGAAATAGTGGTCATATGGGCCAGAAGTTTAGCCAGGAGGGATAGCGCGTAAAGGGGCGCATCGGCAAATCGGAGATAAGGAGTTCGAGAGGACAGGAACTCTTGTTAGTGGTAATCACGAAACCCCGAAACCCGAAATTTTCATCGGGGAAATGTCACCGGTGCGTGAAAAGAGGTCGTGACAGGTGCATCGGGTTTGGCATTTCGCTGCTGCGAGCTTCAGGGTTTCTCATTGTTGAGAAATCAACGAAAAAGTTTGATTTTAGGTAGTGGGTATGTTACAATGGGTGAATGGGTTAGTGTTTCAGATTTCACTAAGTGAGTGTGTTAGTGGTTCAGAAGTCACTGAGTGATTTTTTTAGTGGTATAGGTGTTAGATGGTTAGGGGCTAGTGGGCTAGTGGTTAGTGTGTTAGGAGCTATGGGTTAAGGGTTAGTGTGTTATGGGGTTAGTGGTAAGGGGGATAATGGTTTAAGATATAATGGTTTAGGGTTCAATAGGTAATGGTTTAATGGGTTAGGAGTTGGCGTTTTAGAGGTTATGGGTTAATGGGTTAGTGATTTGGAGTCTAGTAGGAGTTAGTGAGTTAGTTGTCAAGAATTAGTGTGTTAGGGGTTGCGAGTTAGTGGGTTAGTATTTTTATCCTATATAATGGGTTTATGTGTTCAACATTAGGGGTTATTGGTTTACATGGTTAGCGATTACTAGGTTAGATGTTAGTCAATTAATTGTCATTAGGAGTTAGTAGGTTAGATGTTATTCAATTAGTTCTCATTGGGGGTTAACGGACAAGTGGCCATTAGTGGTTGGATTTTAGGGGTTATGGATTTCTCTCTTGGTGGTTTAGGGATCATTAGGGGATATAAATTTAATTGGTTGTTGTCTTAGGGATATTGGTTAAATCTCAATTAATCATTTAATAGGTTAGTAAGGCAGAATTTATTGTGTTAGTGCTTAGTGGGTTAGGATTTAGTGTCTTAGTTGTCATCCAATTAGTGGTTAGTGGGATAATTTCCATCCATGGTTAATGGGTTAGGTTTATGTGTTAGTGGGTTAGTATCTTTAGGGTTAGTGAGTTAGGTATTAGGGGGTTAGTGCATTAGGGGATCAAGGATTAGTGGGTTATGGGTTAGTGGATAATGCGTTGGGGATTAGAAGTCAAAGGGTCACATGTTAGTGTGTTAGGGAATAGGAGTTGGTGGTTATGGGTATAATTAGGTTAATGGTTAGTGGGTTAGACATTAGAGTGTTTTTTTAGAACTAGAGGAATTTGTAATTTCCCTAGATAATTACCTAGGCGAGACACAAGTTCAAATCTAGCTAGCTTCCATTATAACCCCTGGATTAGTGCCAACAACTTGCAATCCAATTCCTAGCAATAAACTTATGACATAACAAGAGTCAAGAAGTTAGAAGACACACCTGCAAGGGGAGTCCCACTCCTAAGGGGTGTCTACCCTTCTAGCCTTATCACAACAAGCCAAAATATCATTGTGGATTTGAACATGGGTGAGGAGAGTGAGAGACCTACCTCCCAACCATTCAGGTTAGGTATTAGAGTGTTAATATGTAGGAATGTAAGTGTCAATGAGTTAGTGGTAAGTTTCTTAAAGGTTAGGGGTTAGTAAATGAGTGCATTAGGGTTTGTTTCATTAGTTCATAATGGGTACTTAGTGGGTTAGGGATTAGTGTGTTAGGGTTTAATGCATTAGTTCTTAATGGGTTAGTGGGTTATGGATTAGTATGTTAGGAAATTAATAGCTAGTAGGGTAGGCTTAATGGTTTTGGAGTTCAAGTAGGTTAGTAGATCAAGAGTTAGTGGGTTAAGGTCCATTAGGTATTAATGGGTTTAGAGGTTATTCATCAAGATAGGAAAAACATGAGTCATGGACCTTTCTTCATAACCTTGGTACTAAATGAAATTATTCTTCATCAATGTATGTTGGATTATAGGGCCTCAACCAATGTAATTTCATTGCAATTCATGAACCAATTAGGTCTAAAGACTACAACACCATATTGGAACGTATGTGGTGTGGATAGAGAGAAATCAAGGTGTGTGGTCTTATCAAGGATCTGAATTTCAGTCCAGCTACATATTCAGACATCTTTGTATTGATGGATGTGACAATCGTAGATGTACCAAAGGCTTGGGGAATGTTATTGTCCAAAAATTGGGCTACATGTTTAGGCGGTAATATTTGAATGGATTTATCTTATGAAACCATACCAACTTGTGAGGGTACTTATGTCACATTTCATAGGGAACTAGTGATGAGATGTACATATTTCCTTTGTATCAAAATCATGTCTCATGACTCATAGAACAAAGAATTTATTTTAGGGAAAAAAATTGAGGTATGCCCTGAGAAACTCACAACATGTGGTCAAACCTCATGGTTCAAATTTTTCATATGAGTTTTCCTCTCTAACACTTATTTATTCATTCACTTATGTTGTAAGTTTATTTCTTTTCCAATTTATACTATTCAATTCCACTTTGTAAAGGGATTTGATCACTCTTTGAACAACCTTTAAAAAAAAACTATCTTGCAAGTACACTTGAATTGGTGTATATTGATCTAGCGTTCTAATTCACTTACTAAGATTGTTGTTTGCTTGCATTTCTTTTCTCAAGAACTTCAACAAGGATATATTGCTACTAATTTGGTGCCAACCTTGCAATCTTGTTGTTTCATCCTATGGCATATCAAAAGCTCATACATTGGAAAATTCAACCTTGCAACCTAAATGGAGGTTCTGACGCAACTAGGGAAAGGGTGGTATCTAACCCTTATAACGACACTTGGGTCTCCATTCATTACATATTGTTATATCATTATATGTTGTAGGTCAAAGGTATCTATTACTTTGTATTATATATCTATGCAGCTTTATTTTGCAAGAGGATTGAGCTACATGTGGTGAATTGTTTAGGAGGATTCAGCTACATCAATAACATGAGGTACATCAAACTGTAATAAGGATAGATCTAGTACAATCAGTTGAGAATTATCTCTACAAGAATCCTCAAAAAGACGTAGTGGAAACAATCCTAATGGACCGTGAATATAAACTCCATTAAATATAACATATGCACTAGAAGGATCATATAGACAACATATCGGGATATGGCACTATGTACTTGATCCAAAAAACCAAAAATGCAAAAAACGGGAAGGCATGCCTTGATCAAGGGTTTGGCATAATAGGTCAAACTCATATGCAAGGTTCACAACTAAATGTGCACTTTAAATTTTGTCAACAAGATGTCCTAAATTGTTACTCCTACAATCTTTTGAATCCCTTGAAGACAAGGTAAGAAATACTTGAAGATGCAACTCTCCATATGAAAACCATTTCATATAGAGTTCTTTAATATCATATCTTCCCAAATATAAGTAGATTTGTTGGATAGGTAAAAGAGCCATCTTGAGGTCATTATGTTCAACAAACAATAAGGTTCCATAAAGTCTCAAGGAATCCCCAACATATACCAAAGAAGGAAATGGTACCAACTCTTCCAATAATTATGCAATGTATTGTTCTTGTATTTAGGGCATCACAAGCCTTAGCCAAAAAATGCATCCCTAGAGAAATATTACTAGAAAGAATGAACACAAAGATAGAGTTGGATTTAAAAAAAGGTTAAAACCTAGGATGGAAGTGCTACTTTTTTAAAGGGTGTAAAAATCCTTAGAGATACCCAAGGAACCCTAGAAGAGAAGAAAAACCCTTGTGTAAGGATAAAACCATAAAATAATATATATGAATCCCCATATGTGATGATGAGAAAAATTTGAAACAAATACTGAAGTGAACCCTGAGAGGGATGATCCAAACAAACTTCCAAATTAGTTGTTGTAGTGAGCCCTTGAAGGTGGCTTAAAACTCAAGTATAAAACCCTAGGAAAACCTAAACAAGAGATGAATCAAGAAACACTAGATCCACGATCCTTTGTGCAACACCTCTAGCCAAAAATATCTAAATCACCTATAGGAAAAAAATCAAATCTAGAAACCCTATCTTTGCAAACCTTAGGGCAATGCCACTAACCAAAAATCTCCAAAGATTGT
>ML782167.1:692398-704271 GCA_009831015.1 Picea engelmannii
ATGAAGTGAGTTAATATATCATTTTGTTGTGGTGTATAGTTTATGGTAAATTGCTTGTAGATGTCATGATTTTTATAAAAGTTTTAAAATTTTTTAAATGTATTCTTCTCCTCTGTGAATTTTTAGACACTTGATGTAATAACCACTATGCTTCTCCATAAGTGATTTAAATCGCTGAAAACAACTCAATGCGTCAGATTTATGTTTTAGAAAATAAATTCATGTCTTTCTTGAGAAATCATCAATAAAAATTAGAAAATAACTATTGCATCCTATAGAAGGAGTTTTCATTAGTCCACAAATGTCTGAATGTACGATTTCCAGTGAAGCTTTTGCTATGTAAGACTTTCCAACTGGAAATGATTCTCTATGTTGTTTTCCAAAAATGCAGCCTTCACATATCCTTTTTGTTTTTTCAATCAATGGAAAACCTTTTACCATATCCTTTGTGTGTAGCAGCCTCAGAGCTCAAAAGTTCAAATGTCCAAATCTGAAATACCATAACCAGGAATCATCATGTACTTCAGATTGGAATGATGCCTGCATTGGTGCACCATTTTCTCCTTTCTTGATACTGCGTGCAATATTTTCTTCATTGGAACTGCGCACACTTTTTGGTGTAAATGCATTGTGTGACTACGCATCTTTTGCTTTACCAATACCTTGTGTTGTGTTTTTATTCTAGGTTGGATTCAATGTCAATGGGAACATTCTGTTACTTGTCATCTGGATTCTTGCAATAAGTTGATTACTTGAGAATTTATCCATAATCACACAGTGATTATCTTCCATGTAGATTTTGTATCCTTTCTGTAACAACTGTCATGTGCTCATTAGATTATGCTTCAGACCATAAACATAATATACATCAGGCATGACCTTTTGTTCTCCTTGCTTAGTTAATATATTTATTGATGCAGGAGCATCCTTCCACATCAGTAGATGCACCAACAAGCCAACACATACGCGTGCATTGGGGAAAGGGAGAACCACAAACCCTCCCATTTTTAAATTTTAAATATAATCCTATATAGATTTATGTTGTAAGGTTGAGTAAAGCTAAGCCATACCTTTGTACAGGTAGTGGATAGGGTCGCCTTAATGGTTGACTGTAAGAAGGTCTAGATCTTAGTCAAGTATGGATCTTCATTCATTGTAAGAAGTCGTAGGGATAAGGTGACTTAATTGAGACAGTGGTAGAGAGGTGGTAGAGAGAATAAGCTCAAGGAGCCCTCTTGGAAGAAGGGATTCTGAGAGACAAGAGTTAGGAAAGGATTCTGAGAGATGAGAGTTAGGAGGAGGATAGTGAGAGAAGAGCCTAAAAAACTCAGAAGCTCAAAAATAGGAGGTAGAATAGTTCTTTGAGAGAGTTGAGACTCTACTAGAGTCCAACCTGCACACATTGTAATCAGATTTTCATATTAATGAAAAGACAATAGTTTTTCCTGCACATGGTTGTTTTTTGTGTTTATGTGTTTTATGAATGTATGTTGTATATGTATGATAGGTTTCATTTGCAGTAGGAAGAGAGATTTCTCTATCTTTGATTGAGTTCATAATGTTGTTCTGGATTCTTTAGGCCGTGCAAGGAGTGCACAACAGAACATTGGAGGTTATGTAGCCAGCGCAAGGAGTGTGCATTTGAACTCTGAAGAGTCAGAAAAGAACGTGTCAGGAGGGCGCACCAGAGTGACAAAAAATCAAGGGAAACCTCAAGGTTGTTGAATACCTTAGAGGAGAAATTGTGCAGAGGAAGCACAGAGAGACAGAGTCACTGAGAACTCTGTAGAGCTCTGCCAAGTGGGCATCGAGAAGGTGCATGTGTGCACAAGGAGAACTCTCTGTCGAGTTCAAAGAGAGGAGTATCAGAGGAAGATACCCACAGAGTTACTGACCACTCTGTTGAAAATGTTTAGCAAGGTGTGTTTTGAGCAAGAGGTTGCCAGGAGGGCACCATAACCCGTTGAAGGGAGAAGAAGGGTTGAGACCCTTAGGAGACTGAGTAAATTCAAATATTGGAAGGAATAATGCTTTTAGAAGTCTAGACGAGACCCAAGAAGTCGGGCTCGCAAGAGGAGCAAAGGTCGGAGCCTTTGAACACTTACGAACTCTTCCAAGTTGGAAGAAATCCAAAGCTCAGGAGGAGGAGAGACAACAACCGTTAGATCAACCGTGGAAAGAAATCTGGACCATTGAATCCACGTCCAAACACCCAAGGGAGGGCGCAAGGAAGAAACAAATTCCAGCCATAGGATCTCAACACCGAGGATCGACAGTCGTCCGATCAGGGTAAATTTCATAGGCCTTAACACTTTGTGTGCACAAGAGAGTAGAATTGACGAAGTCCTGAAGTGAACAGGGACCATCCATCGTCAAGATTAACAGGTGGTGCAAGATCCACAACTCCGGAGCGAGAGAAGTTCAGAAGTTTTGTGATCGAGGAGAAGGTGAAGTCACTGAATAACCGAAGATCGAAGTAGATCCAGGTCATTGTTTGTGAGGAGACATGTGTTGTCATATTTGAGACTTCGAGGAAAGTCGCTTTGGGGGATATCAAGGGTGGAGTGTGATTAACTCCCAAAGTCCCGAAGGTTGAAGTAGATCGCAACCGTCTGTTGCGAAGGACATGTGGTGAGATATCAGGAAGTTCGAAGGCCTAGCACTCTGAAAGGAAGTCGATGGGAGAAGAGAAGATTTGGACTGTCGGATCCAGAGGGACGCGTGGCGGAAATTTGTCAATTTCGGGTGAAAGCACTCTGGGAGGAAGGAGTGTGTAGGAGTTTGAAACTCTTGAAGCCAAAAGAGACAAAGTCACTCATAGTCATTGATCGTGAAGGAGGACATGCATCGATGGATAATGAACTCCGGGTGAAAGAATTACGAGCAAAAGAGAGCGTGGGAGAAGTTGAGACTTCCGAAGGCTGAAGTCCCGAAGTGGATGAGCGTCGTTTATTTGAAGAGGAAACGTGGAAGAAGATCTGCCATTTCAGAGAAAAGTCACTCCGAGAGAAAAAGGAGTGTGTTGAACAAGAACTCTTGAAGGTCGGAGAGTCAGAGTTCATTTGATTCGTCCATTTGTTGAGGACAGGTGTCAACATATCTTCCACTTGGGAAGATAGTAATTTCAGAGGAAGCAAGGGTGGAGAGTTCGAAACTCCCAAAGCCCGAAGAGCCGAATTGAATCACAGTCATCGATCTGTGAGGGATACGTGTCAACAGATCATCGACTTCAGGTGGAAGCACTACGGAGGAAGCAAGAGCAAAGAGTTTGAAACTCCTGAAGCCTGAAGAGAGAAGTCAATTGTAGTCGTTGATCAAGAGACATCGCGAGGTCACAAGATCAACAGTAGTGATTAATTGTGGGGAAAGAAAGTGATCGGGTTTTAAAAACCTTAGAGTGAGCTGCAATTGAACCCATGATATTGGAAAAGTGATACGTGGTAGCTGGTAGTGAATTGCGGGGATAAAAGCGGTGTGGTCTCAAACCACTCTAGGCCACCCCGCAATCACATGTTTACGTTAAGACATGGCTTGATGTCACATGTAGGTAGGGGCCTAGCAGAAGGAGCTAGCAACTGCGAATTGAAAGTGCCAGGAGTGCTAGAGAAAGGGCCTGCGGGTTTGACAGAACCTGCATTTCGGAGGAAAGGGGACTTGTGTAGATTGATCGGGGTCTAATAAAGCCCCGAAGAGTCAATCCAAATCAACAGATTGAAAGATCCTAGACCGGGAGGTCGCAGAACCCCCAAGAGGGGAGGGGGGGCTGCATCAGGTGGTATTAGAACTGGTTTTTGCTTGTAGACAGTAAGCAAAAGAGGAAAGGAGATGAGGGAGATAGTATGACTAAGTCAAGTAGTATCAGAGGTTTCAATTCACCTATGGATAGTAGGCAAAGGAACAGAAGGTGAAGACATAGTACTGATTCTCTGTGTGAAGGATTGTTGCAAGTGTGCAACATCAAATTGAACAATCAGGTGAGTTGTAGTAGAAGTTGGGGATTCTATCGAATGCAGAGTAATCCATAGACTTGTCAGGAGGGAAAGAAGAGGGTGAAAATGGCTACTGAAGGCCATGAACGTGGTCAGAGAGAAAGCCACAAGCATAAAAGCAAGCCAGATATGGATCTGGAGCTCATTGAGATAAGGGCAAGAATGGAGCAGCTGACATCGAAGATGCAACGAGAAGCAAAGGTACATTGGAGATATGAATGGCCTTTAAAGAGGAAAGTAAAATGGCTAGTTCAGAGATTGTTGGCCAGAGGACAATGACAGTTGTTGAGAAAGTAGTTGAGGCATGTTGGAATCCTCAGAGACACAAAGGAAGTGGTTTGCATTTGTGAGCTAGAAGTTGGAAAAACCCTCAGTGATGAGGAAGGGAGATTAGTTAAAGGTCTCATAAATTGTCAGGAGGGCATAGATGAATTTTCAAATTTCTAGGTGGGCAATGAGATGAGATCAATTGAGGATATCCTAGACTATCACGAGGGAAGCAATGGAAATTCATATTGCCGGGTGGAAAATGAGATGAGATCAATTGAGGATCTCCTAGACTGTCAGGAGGGAAGAAGTGGAAATTCATATTTTCAGGTGGGCAATGAGATGGGATCAATGGAGGATCTCATAGACTGCCAGGGGGGTAGAAGTAAAATCCCAGATTTCCAGGTGAGCAAGGGAGGAGAGATGAACTCAGTTGAGAGTTCATATCAGCAAGGAGAGTTGATGGAGCAGGGTCAGAAATGCATTCTTATCATTGGGGGAATCAAAAAATTCCTGCCAAATAGTTCAGTAGAGGCTAGTACAAGTGTTTCACATGAGGAGGTGGTGCAACAAGAATCCAAGAAAGAGGCCATGGGGCCAAATGCTTTTAAAGATAACTGTGTCTGTGATACAGGTGCAGAAGAGGAAGGACAACCAATAGATATTGTTAAAGAGGAGGAGAAGGAGAAGACACTGATGTTTTCCCAAGCAGAATCAGAAGAGCATTTAGCAGAATTACTCAAAATTTTCAGCCACAAAGCTGAACAGGAGATGACTGCAGCACTGGAGACTGCAACAGAAGAGGAAGCATACAACATAGATTTTTCTAAGTTGTATGTTGGATGCCCTAGAAAGAAGGGTGATAGTGCAAAGCCAACACATCCAATAGATCAGGATGGAGACAGATGGAGGAGAATACCGGCCCGAGGAGTAGCTAGAGGAAGCTGGAGTTGAACCGGTGCAAGAGGAGCTGACAGAAGCTAATCTGTCAGAGGAAGAATTTGAGAAACAACTCAGTGATGAGACTGGAGAACTAGAGTTTGCAGCAGGGTGGCAAGAAAATGTCACAGGAGATGAAGGCATCATGAGAGATTAGGTTGATCTACCCATTAACAAGGAGGAAGTGTAGCAGATCAGGCTGCAAAACAAGAATTGGCCAGCAGGACAACTGGAAGAGGTGATTGAGGAGATAAGGAGGTTGATGTTGATATTAGCATCAGAAGCAATAAACAATGAGAAAATGAACAGATGAGAGCCTACAAGAGCAGCAAAGAAGAAGTAGCAGCAACATCAACATAGCATAGGAGCAAGAGGACAGCTCTAAAGGAGAGCTTGGGATCCAGGGGGATTTCAACATTGGATCAGGGAAGCTCATGAGTAGGAGCTCATGAATTTTTTGCAGCAGTGGAGTATGATGCAGGAGGATCCTTCCACATCAACAGATGTGCCAGCAAGCCAACACATAGGTGCGCATTGGAGAAAGGGAGAGGCACATACCCTTCCATTTTTGAATTTTAAATATAATCCTATATGGATTTATGTTGTAAGGTTGAGTAAAGCCAAGCCATACCTTTGTATAGGTAGTGAATATGATCGCCTTAATGGTTGACCGTAAGCAAATCTAGATCTTAATCAGGTATGGATCTTCATTCATTGTAAGAAGTCGTAGGCATAAGGTGTTTTAACTGAGACAGTGATGGCACTAAGGTAGTAGAGAGGATAAGCGCGAGGAGCCCTCTTGGAAGAAGGGATTCTGAGAGACGAGAGTTAGGAGAGGATTCTGAGAGACGAGAGTTAGGAGGAGGAAAAGCTCAGAAATAGGAGGTAGAATAGTTCTTTGAGAGAACTTGAGAGAGCTGAGACTCTACTGGAATCCAGCCTGCACACATTGTAATCAGATTTTTATATTAATGAAAAGACAATAATTTTTCCTGCACATGGTTGTTTTTTGTGTTTATGTGTTTTATGAGTGTATGTTGTAGATGTATGATAGGTTTCATCTGCAGTAGGAACATAGAATTATCTATCTTTTATTAAGTTTAAAATATCGTTCTAGATTCTTTAATCCGTGCAAGGAGTGCACAATAGAACATTCAAGGTTATGTAGCCAACACAAGGAGTGAGCATATGAACTCTGAAGAATCAGAAAAGAACGTGTCAGGAGGGCACACCAGAGTGATAACAACTTAAGGGAAACCTCAAGGTTTTTGAATACCTTAGAGGAGAAACTGTGCAGAGGAAGCTTAGAGAGACAAAGTCAATGAGAAATCTGTAGAGCTTTGTCAGGTGGGCATCGAGAAAGTGAAAGTGTGCACAAGGAGAACTCTCTGTCGAGTTCAAAGAGAGGAGTATTAGAGGAATATACTCACAGAGTTACTGAACACTCTGTTGAAAACGTTCGACAAGGTGTAATTTGAGCAAGAGGTTGCCAGGAGTGAACCAAAAGTCGTTGAAGGGAGAAGAAGGGTCAAGACCCTTAGGAGACTGAGTAAATTCAATGCTCAAAAGGAATATCTCTTTTAGAAGTGTAGACGAGACCAAAGAAGTTAGGCTCATAAGAGGATAAAATGTTGAAGCCTTTGAACACTTACAAACTCTCCCAAGTCAGAAGAAATCCAAAGCTCAGGAGGAGGAGAGACAACAACTGTTAGATCAGTTGTGGGAAGAAATATGGACCGTTGAATCCATGTCCAGATGCCCAAGGGAGAGCATGAGGAAGAAACATATCCCAGGCATAGGATGTCAACACCGAGGATTGACAATCGTTTGATCAAGGTAAAGTGCATGAGCCTTAACCCTTTTTGTGCACAAGAGATCAGACTTGATGAAGTCTCTAAGTGAACATGAATTGTTCATCACCAAGATTGATAGGTGGCGCAAGATCCACAACTCTAGAGAAAGAGCGCTTTAGAAGTTCTGTGATCGAGGAGAAAGTGAAGTCACTGACTATCCGAAGGCCGAAGTAGATCCAGGCCATTGGTCGCGAGGAGACACCTATTGACAAATCTGAGACTTCTGGGAAAATCACTTCGAGGGATATCAAGGGTGGAGTGTGACAAACTCTCAAAGTCTAGAAGGCTGAATTAGATCGCAACCATATGTTGCGAAGGACACATGGTGATAGATCAGGAAGTTCAGAGGCCTAGCACTCCAAAAGGAAGTCGATGGGAGTGGAGAATATTTGGATCGTCGGATCCAGAGGGATGTATGGAGGAAATCCGTCAACTTTGGGTGAAAGCACTCTGGGAGGAAGGAGTGTGTAGGATTTTGAAACTTCCAAAGCTTGAAGAGTCGAAGTCACTCATAGTCATTGATCGTGAAGGAGGAAATGCGTCGGTGGATCGTGAACTCCGAGTGAAAGCATTTCGAGAAAAAGTGAGCGTGGGAGAAGTTGAGACTTCTGAAGGCCGAAGTGGATGAGAGCTGTTGATTTGAAGAGGACGCGTGGCAGAAGATATGCCACTTCGGAGAAAAGTCACTCCGAGAGCAAAATGAGTGTGTTTAACAAGAACTACTAAAGGTCGGAGAGCCGAAGTTCATTTGAGTCATTCGTTTGTTGAGGATAGATGTCAACAGATCTTCCACTTCGGAAGATAGTCATTTTGGAGGAAGAAAGGGCGGAGAGTTCAAAACTCCCAAAACTCGAAGAGCCAAAGTGAATCACAACCATCGATATGTGAGGGATACGTGTCGATAGATCATTAACTTCGTGCGGAAGCACTACGGAGGAAGCAAGAGCGGATAGTTTGAAACTCTTGAAGCCCGAAGAGTGAAGTTAATTGTAGCCATTGATCAAGAGACATCGCGAGGTCACAAGATCAATGATAGTTCTTAATTGGGGGGAGAGAAAGTGATCGGGTTTTAAAAACCTTTGAGTGGGCCGCAATTGAAACCACGA
This sequence comes from Picea engelmannii, assembly GCA_009831015.1. Classification (NCBI taxonomy): domain Eukaryota; kingdom Viridiplantae; phylum Streptophyta; class Pinopsida; order Pinales; family Pinaceae; genus Picea; species Picea engelmannii. Next base: position 700,553 of record ML782167.1, read on the forward strand.
TATTGGAAAAGTGATACGTGGCAGCTGGTAGTGAATTGCGGGGAGAAAAGCGGTGTGGTCTCGAACCACTCTAGGACACCCTGTAATCATGTGTTTACGTGAAGACATAGCTCGAGGTCACATGTAGATAGGGGCATAGCGGAAGGAGATAATGCCCATAAATTGAAAGTGCCAAGAGCGCTAGAGAAAGGGCCCACGGGTTTGATAGAACCTGAATTTCGAAGGAAAGGGGACCTGTGTAGATTGATTTGGGTCTAATAAAGGCCCAAAGAGTCGATTCAACTTAGCAAATTGAAAGATCCTAGACTGAGNGGGGAGGGGGGGGGGTTGCATCATTTATACTACATTTTCCCAAGACAATGACTTGGATATCTATTCCAAGTGTAACCTTGGTTTGGATTGACTCATCCAAACTAAAAAAAAATTATGTATTTCCTGTCATGTGGTTATTGAAGGTTGAATCTAAATATCATATGTCACATGGACTTGCTTGAGCAACATTGCATTCAACTGGGGATACTATAGGCATTACTTCAATGTGTGCAATAAACATAGGGTGGGTTTGGTTATTTGCATTGTTTGAATGATCTTGACTTTGATTGTTCAGATTATATTGTCTCTTCCTACACTCATGTGCATGATGTCCATACTTTTTACAGTAATGGCACTAAATCTTTGATTTGTCTATTCTCTGACCACTTGGTTGATTTTTATTTTGACTTTGTCCTCTTCCACTAGTATTTCCATAACTCCTACTGCATCCACCTCTGACAAAACTTCTTCCTCTTCCTCTAGAGTTAACTCCCCCCCTTCCTTTTCCATGACTTATAAATGATTGCACGGTCTCTAATGACATACTTGACCTACTTAATCTTTGTTCGTGATTAATGAGAGAAGCTTGCAGTTCATCTAGATTAAATCGACTCAAGTCTTGGCTCTCTTCTAGAGTCACAACAAGGGTATCAAATTTAGGAGGAAGACTCCTAAGTGCCTTCTCAACAACTTTTTTATTCTCTATGGTTTCACCATGAGACTTAATCTGATTTATTAGGGCAATGACATGGGTATAAAATGAATCTACTATATCTATATATTTCATTGAAAGAGTTTCAAAATCTCTTCTAAGAATTTGTAGTTTTGAAGTCTTTACTTTGTCCATACCTTGATAATAGGTTTATAATATGTTCCATGCCTCCTTGGCTTGCTTCGCTGATGAAACTATTGGGAGTATGCTCTCATGTATGGCATGATGTATGTAAAATATCATATTTTCATCATTCTTCCTTTGATCTTTCAAGACATCCTTCTCAACTTGTGTGAGGGAATTGTATGCTTCTTGATCCATTGGTTCCACATCGCCATTTTCAACTATCTCTCATACATGTTGACCTCAGAACAATGCCTTCATGGTCAAGGACCACATCTCATAATTCTTGCCTATAAAAGTGGAAAGTTGCAGATTTGAGGTAGAAGCCATATTTCACTTTTCAACATAGTTGTTTCTCTTATAAACCTGTTCTGATAGAACCTTCTCTTGATCAAACTTATTTTTATCAACCTGTTTTGATACCATATATCGGATCTACAACGAAAAATGAAATTGTACGCATCGTAATTATAAAATATTGCATGCTACAACTTCATCATTGAACTCTCAGGACTTATGGCGCAGTGGAAACTTTACTAGATTTTAGTGTGTGAAGTGATAAAACACTTAATAGAATGATTTATGGATGCAAAATAGCATAGTGCTATGCTTAGCAAATAAACTCAGAGATACGATAGAAACTCAAAATACACATGAATTGTCAACACAAAAATACTCGGCGCAGCACGCGAATACAAAATACAAACTAAGATGAGTCTTGGCTCTAATGAATTTTGCTCACTTTAAAAACACAAAGCTTGTGCCTTCAGACTTCTTGGACTCCTCAGTTATTGATGTTTCTCCTTCACGACTTTGTTCTCTCTACCTCTTTGCATCTACTTTTTGATTAACTAAAGACTCAGACTTATATGGACTCCGACTAAGACTTCTTGTATAATTAAAATTGTCTCAACATTAAAGACTACAATTAATTTGACTGACTCTTCAACTACTTAACTGAACTTGAGAAGATAAGATCGGCTTCATTAATTAACTCCCTTGCTTGCTGACTGACTTAGACTGAATTTGAGTAAACAGACTTCTTTGCATTTGCAGACTAACATATAGAATAACTGACTGACAAAACCACTGGCAAATTGACTAACTGACAAATCAACAGAGACGTGAAGATCTCACTGACTTGTAATTACTATTTCCAATAGTTTTCGACGTGACAATGTTCGTCGCTATAACAGATTCTATATTATTTCCTTATCCTATTTTATCAATAGCTTTCTGCACTTTTGCCTATCTTTATTGTTCATATTGTTCCACTGTTCTGCTTTATATGATCTACAATTCTTCAACGTAAATAGACTTACCATTAACATGGTTGATGTCAGAAATGACCCAAAACGTAGTCATTCATTGTCGTAGTTTGATTGGGCACATTACGTGTTTTATCAATCATCGTTGAATCTCTCATAGGAAAAAAAAGTATCTAATAATTAAGCTTTTGGTGGGTTTTACACATTACATTGATTGAATCTCCCATGAACTGTTCTTAGCAATCATGGTTGAATCTCCCATGGAAAAAAATTATTTGGTAATTAAACTTTTGTTTTTGTTTTTCAGTCCATGTGAACCTTAATGGTAAATGTCTTGTTGTCAGAATATCTCTATTAACAAAATGTTGACTTTGTGTTTTTCTAAACTAATTAGTGTGAGTTTGGCCCTCATTAGGTCATAGTAGATTTCTATAAGACCGTGGAATATTTTTTACAACTTGAATGCTAAATTTTTGGAGCATGTCAGTGGTTTTGATCGCATCAAATCTGGGTAGTAGATTCTTGTGGAAACTTGAAACCTTTTTAACAATTGGAATGTTGAATTTGGAAACATTTTTGTCAAACTTCAAATTTTTTTACAATTTACACCTTTCACAATTGGAAATGTTGAGTTCTTGGGGCATGCTCAGTGTGTTTGGTCAAACTTTGATTTTTTTTACAATTTACACCTTTTCACAATTGGAATTTTGAGTTCCTGGGGCATGCCCACTGCCTTAAAATCAAATAAAAGAAATACTTGAAGTCTTTATAACTGGATGAGTGTAATCTTATTGTAGATTCAGGTTATTGAAGAATCAAGTTTTATATTGTAGATTCTAGTTATCGGGGAGTTAGGTTAAAAAGTTAATTGTTATGTTGGGGATATTAATTTCTACTTATTTTATATGTAATATTTGATATTTTTTATCATAAAATGTATTAGTTATTGTGTGTGATTGAGATATTATCTCAACAAATGGATTATATGATTAAAATAATTTATTTATTTTAAACTTAAACTTAATATATAAATATGTAATGATAAATAAAATATGAAATATTTTTTTTCAATCATTTTTCTAAATTGATTATATCAAACATAAACATAAGAAAGATTAAACTATATAAATATGTGTGAAAATATTAATTTTCTGTATTTTAGATTTTTTTTTTTTTTAAATCTGCGTGGAGAAGTAAATATTGTTGTTAATTGGTGTTGGAAGGCGTGACTAGACAGCCGTGTGGAGAACTGTGCGCAGGCAGACCACTTAAGAGACTGTCACTGTGTATTATCAAAGCAATAT
>ML782168.1:5225-23472 GCA_009831015.1 Picea engelmannii
GTGCAAAGAAAAAAAAAACATTGCTAAGATAAGAACAAATTCTCACGAGCTCCATAGTGAAACTGGGCATTGGTCAATTCTTAAAACGCCATGGGATGAAAGAGTGTGTCACCATTGTGACACTAAGAAGGTTGAAGATGAAAAACACTTTTTCTTAGATTGTCCAGCCTATACCCATATTAGATCTCATTTTCTAAATATTGATCACACTACCAACCTTCCTAACCTCTTAACTCAACAAAAGTATGGTGATCTTGGAAAGCTTCTCTTAATGCTTTTCAAGCACAAAAACAAAATTCTAAAGAATCACAAGTAATCACTTACCCTCTTAAGGTCCGATAGACCAATTAGGTCTTAGTGGACGTTAATCATCATCATCATCATCATCATAAGTACATTAATGTGTTTATACTATAATATATTATAAATATTTTTTTACTTTATTCATAAATTATTAATATTATATTATAAATGCTTTTTTACTTTACTTATGCATTATTAATACTTTATTAATGTTATGCATTATTGTATTTTTATTATTTTAGTAATGTATTTATTTGGTTATTGCTTTCTTATTAATACTTTAATTTTTTAATAATTTATACCTTTTTTTATAATTGTATTAATTAATTAACATGTAATTATTCTTATTATTAGTCCCTGCCATGGGACTATAGCAATGAGTTTGCTTTTGATGTGACATTGATGTGATATTAATTTGTCTTTTACCATAAATTTGTGTATGCAATGTAATGTTTAACATATGAAAACAAATATATATTTTTGGATATAATAAAAATATTTATGTTTCTCATTTCTAATTGGTTGATAGAATTGAAGTGTTATTGCTCCCTCCAAGTCTTTCAATATGTAGAATTAATTACATAATCAATAAATTTCACCAATCACCACATCTAAATATAAAAAATTGTACTATGTATTTATTATAATTTATTATGCATTATTATATTTATATTATATTTATTATCTAATATATTATTTATTATTATATTTATATTATATTTATGAATATTATACATTTTGAATAACAAACAACCATAAATTATTATCTTTTGAGAAAAAATATTCATTACTTGTGCATTTAGTTATATTAAGTTTCATTGTTCAACATATATTTTCCAACTAACTAGACAGCGATTGGGTTGCCATGCAACCCTTGTTACATATAATACTTTATTATTATTATTATTATTATTATTAAATACTTTGTTATTTACTATTTTATTTTTGTTAAATTAATTTATAATCTATAAATATATTTTTTCATTAATAATGTATTTTTTTGGTTATTGCTTATTTTATTTCTCTATATTATTTTTTAATTTATTAAAAAATGTTCTTTAATATTTATTTTATTATCTTTAATCAATTAATAATTAATAATTTAATTATTATTAATTAATAAATATTACTATATAATTTCTAATTAATTAATTTTTAATAATTAAATACTCATTTTTAATAATTATATAATAATTTATTATTATTTAATAATTAAATAGTCATTTATTATTATTTAATAATTAAAAATAATTTATTTTTATTTAATTATTATTATTATTATTAAGTTATTTAACTTATATGAATATTAACTAAATTATTAATTATTATATTTAAAATAATAATTAAGTAATTACTAAATAACACTTAATTATTACATTTAAATTGTATCAATATGCTTATGGTTGTGTCCATGCATGCTCAACGTCAACTAGCAACAACCACATTTCAACTTATATCAACCACTTTTTACATAAATGTGATTGTTGCTAAAACTTATACTCTATCAATAAAAGTTTATTATATTTATACTAATAAAAGTTTATAATCATCTTAAATGAAGAATGCCTTTGAATTTTTATAACAATTTATCAATAATTTTTTATTTTATTTTTTATATTATGTTTTATTCATTTATTAGTCCTTGCCACAACACGGATTATAGCGATCGATTAGCAATTAAACATAGTTCACTCCACCGTGTTAAAAAAAAATTCCCCAAAGTTTCATAAAGTTTTTAATTTTTTTTTTTAAATTATATTATATTTTATTCATTTATTAATTCCTTCATAAAGTTTTTAAAATTTAACTTTTTAAAATTATATTATGTTTTATTCATTTATTAAGCCACAGTATAGTCAAACATAGTTGACTCCATTGTGTTAAAAAAAAATTCCAGCGGGATTATAGCGATTGATTAGCAGTCAAACATAGTTGACTCAATTGTGTTAAAAAAAAATCCCCAAAATTTCATAAAGTTTTTAAAATTTTTGTTATTAAAATGAATTTTTTCAAATTTCAAAATCTTTTTTATATTTTTATAAATTTCAAATTTTATTTTGTGATTGTTACAAAAGTAGATGTGACTAAATACCCTTACCTAAAAGTGACATTTCTTTTTAAAAAATTAATTAAAAAAAAAAAAAACCTTAATATCTCCACTTATCTCATCAGAGGTTTGTGGTGATTGGTGTGAGGCAGATGACGTTGCCCATAACACATTTCTAAGAATCCCTTATCCCACATACATTGAGACTGTGATTGATAAGATTTGAGAGTGTACTTTGTCTCTATACTTTAAAGGAATGTAATTAATTTATTTTTTAATATACAATAGTAAATTCAATGCTTGGTACATCTTATTTATTAAAATTGTAAATTTCACTAAATGCATTGCAGCGTTCTAGATCCTCGAATTGGAGAAATTCTTTGGAGCTTACAGAAAGGTTTGAAGGTATCAATTTTTCGTTCTAACACTAGTTACCATGACTCGTAATAGGGTGTAGTTGACATGACTCATAATAGGGTGTAAGAGCTTTGTTCTCATCGCACGGATCTAAGTGTCAAAGCCAAATCTGTATTCACGAAATATGTATTCACACGGATCAGATATGGGTTCTTACCCGCGTCGGGACTGTGACACATGCATCCTATATCCCATTAAATGCTCAGAACCCATGTCCAAACCTGCAAAAAGTAATGAAACTGGGTGCAAGTGCCATTCTCTTCTGGTTGCAGATTATTATTACATTGTTACAAGTAAATTTTGAATGAGAGAAAGATATTAAAGCCATTATTATTACATTGTTACAGGTAAATTTTGAATGAGAGAAAGATATTAAAGCCATTATTATTACACTGTTACAGGTAAATTTTGAATGAGAGAAAGATATTAAAGCCATCATCCAAACATGCAAGGAATTATGTCTGTATTTTAATCCATTTCTTCATTTATCACTAACTTGCTGGAACTATGTTTGTAAATGCGATTTTGTGTTTATGAGAGAAATGGGTCTATCTGAAATGGATATCGGAGATTGAGATTGGTGTTTTCATCCCATCCATCATTTCTCAGTTACAACATATAGTTTGGGTTGTTGTTGGGTGCTTAGGGTTTTAATAATCTCTACAGGTTTGCAAGCAATGAGCCGCTACGACAACAGATATGGCGATTCTAACTGTTGGGTACTTAGGGTTTTATTAATCTCTATAGGTTTGCAAGCAATGAGCCACTACGACAACAGATATGGCGATCCCAACTGTTGGGTGCTTAGGGTTTTATTAATCTCTATAGTTTTGCAAGCAATGAGCCGCTGCGACAATGGATATGGCGATCCCAACTATTGGGTGCTTAGGGTTTTATTAATCTCTACAAGTTTGCAAGCAATGAGCCACTACGATAGCAGATATGGCGATCCCAACTCGTATCGCAAGAGGAAGAGGTAAAATATAGCGAAATAATCATATTAACGACTGTATGGTTTGTTATTTTATGATGTGGAAGTGGGTTTTTAATTTGCAGTGTTTTTGCAGTGATGACTTGATAATAACTTCAACTAACTAAGTGACCCACATATGACAGTTGGTTCGAGATCGGGGGAGTCGAAGATAGTTATTCAGAGAGAAAAGAGTGTTCATGCGAGCTCTAAATTAAGAAATCTGACCACCGCTACTTTGTGACATATTTGCTTGAGTTGCTTAATATCAAGAACGTGATGGACGAAAATGGAAAGAAGGGGGGTATTGGGGATTTTCTGCATTGAAAAATTAGGAGATTGTTGGGTTGTCGATGCCAATCTAGGTCTAGGATCTGCAGTTTTTATGTGCCATCGTCCTCCGTTTTTTTCCTGTTGGAGTGTGCTGAGGAGCAACATGGGGAATCCTCTGAGTCTACTTTCCCACTATCTGCTTCTGTCAATTAAAATAGTGTAGACAAGTAAAGGAAGAGAAAGCTAGTTTGTATCATGGCTTGCATTATATAGTTCCATCAAGCAAAGACTTCAAATAAGCAACATTAACAAATGATAAGAAAAACCATTACTTTCAAGATGCAATTTCTATATTGAACATGAATCTGTGTAATGTAAGATATCTTAACTGAATTTCTTTTGTTGCAAATACACTTGTATGAATAAAAAAAAATGGCGCACACAAAATAATCTCAATTTGCTTAATGCCAACTGGAAAATGTGAAGCTTGGTTACTTACTCTAACTTGTAGAGATTTGGAGAAATTACTTTCACACAGACCTCAGGAAACCTTCCTTTATCACTCGACTGCGAATCTTGAGCCTCAATCACATTGAATCTAACGTACCAGAGTTTGGGAGAAAGGTACACCTTGGATTGAAGGCTAGCAACCCGATCAATATGTACTACAACAACATCAGAGTGCCATGCTTCCGAAAAGGCTTCATCTTCTTGAGTTCCCATCCACACTGCAAGCATAAGCTCACCTTTCACCTTTGAGCCTATGACCTTGCCTTCCAACCTATACCACTGAGGTGCCAATGGACTGTTAGGAGGAAACATCACATGTCCAATGAATTCATCCTTGATTAAATCCTTATCCTTAACCACAACATCCAAAAACAATGCCTAGGTTCTCTCCTTGGAAAATGAAAATACTTGATTCCATTCCGGATTTGTTTCCTTCTCAAAGTGTTTCGTAGTTCCTTTATAGTTTCCAAGTTTCACCTCAACATAAGGATCATAGCTCCCAGTGATGTCCATTGTTGGTAGGTCTCTAGCTTTTACAACATGAACATATAAGTATTGCATCTGTTCAACCAAATCATAAGTGCTAGTCAGCTTGTCTATGTGCACCTCGACAACACCTAATTGAGGATTGGTCTCCTTCAAACTATAATCTACTGGCTGAGAAGGTGTATTATGCATATGCACTACTTTTACTTTAGGATTTTTCTCCTGTACAACTTTAGCACTCTACTGTGTAGTCTCCTGTAGGTGTTGATATTGCACTGTTTCCGTCTCTAGTGGAGATGATCTCTCTTTGTTTTCCTTTTCATATTTAAAAGGATTCCCTCCGAGTCCATTCTCTTCCACGTAGTAAACCTTCAAGGAAACATCTTCCATTCTCTTCCATGTAGTAAACCTTCAAGGCAACATCTCCCTTGATGTGCGAGAAAATGCCCCTCTTTTCAAGTGGAAAATGTTGCACAACTGCTTCTCACTCTCTAACAATGCTACTTCCATAAATCCCGAATCTTCCCATGAAGTTCCTGGTGTGAGATGATTTATTCTCATGGTATACATTTACATCTATTGTGTCATAGGAAAAATTAGAAGGATTTGGGATAGTGAATGAGAACTTTTCATTCCAGACTAGACTTAGATCCTTGTCTTTAGTAACAATGTGAAACCTCTGGTGGGAAAATTCAACCTCAATATAAGCACTTGATGAACCTTTCCTATCCTTGTGCATCAAATTGTGGGCACTAATAACCTCCACTACTAGCTTGAGCTTACTCATCATGCTCTTTGTTGATCTCTCAAAAACACGACAAGAAGACAAACCCCCTTCCTCTTAGAGGACATTATCAAGTAATAAGCCTCGTTCAAATCCTCCTTAGGAAATTGAAATAAATTTTCTTTTGCAACCCAAATTGATAAAGTTTAACTTAATAAACCAAAATATCAAAGTGCTCATGTCTGATAGATCTGTTTATAAGATATATTTGCCTTGATAAGTCCAAGATTCCTGACTGATCCGGTTTACTTCATAGCCAAATGCAAAAATTAGCACCAACACTATCCTTACTGGACTCAAAGCTCCATTAACCTTGTAAACTCATAAACCTATAAATTAGTGGCAGATTTGGGATGTCAGCAAGTAAATCAAGACTTTTGTGATATACATAACTTAATTTTTATACTTCTTCACTAAAACATAACTACATCTCTTTGCTTAAGAACGCGAAAAATCAACTTTCTAGACATTATTAAACTTGATAAATCCCCTTTACTTTAATCATTTTCCCAAACAACAGAATAAAGCAGAGGGGTATGGCTGGGCCGCCACCTTGGGAAATCAACCCTGCCCTACCATATCAGTTTTGAAGAGCTAAACAAAAACATATATGTAAACAGACACAACATATAAAAGGAGGCTGACCCTACGTTGAGCAACAAGGCTTGACCAGTTGCCGACCCGACGCTAGTCCAGGATGATGAGATGTTTTTTTCCTTCATCCTTCCTATCATTGTTCTCATCCCTCTGGACCACCGTGCAAGTCTTTATGATACAGGCTGGGGCTCCATTCCGGTCCGCTGGCGTGATGTCCATGTGATGGACGTAGCGCAAGTATAGGTGGAATTGGGCTGCCATTCACTCCATCTTCTCCTTCTGGTCCCTCTGGTCCTTAGCTAGCCGATTTGTACTGGCCTCCAGGTTGCTGATGTGACTCAGGATCTCTATAAGAAGTTTTTTGTGGTCCCTGTTATCCTTCCGGTTGGCATCTGTCCTTTCAGAGATCAACTTGCCTATTGACTTCTTTGTTCTCCATGCCTCCTCCATAGTTTTGTGGTAGAGGGTTACTTTGGGTTGTGTGCTTATCTAGTCTGCTTCCTGAATTAGTTCCTTCCAAGCTTTACCCTTGCGTTTAGTGTTGATTTCTTTCTCCCACCTAGTGATGATCACTTTCCCTTTGGTTCGACTAGTGTATGAAAGGTGCCCTTGGCTTCTCTAGCCACTTGTTTCATCCTTGTAATCCTTCTAGGGCTTGTCAGAGGTTCTTTCCCCTGGGGTATTCTCTTACTGTGAGTTTTCTTCATACAAACCATCTCTGCTGGTTTGTGGTAGTTTTTTCCTTGGAGTCTCCTCCTGTTTCTATCTACACATCCTTAGTTTATGTGGTAGTTCCTACAGTTTCTCTTTTCCTGTCTGTATCTATTCCTGGTGCTTCTTCTCTTATGGGGTTTCCCCAGCTGTGGGCTCGTCCTAGCAATCATGTTTTTCCCATAGCGGTGTACCTTCTGGTCATTATTCCCTTTCCCAGTATGTGTACTCATGATGACCTGGCCATAACCCTTGCACCATCCCTTGCCCCTACACATTGTACAAACAACTGTGCTACTCCCCGTATCTATACTTGGGTGATGTGTGTCCATACTTGTCCATGGTAACACCTTTTTCCCTTCGTCATTGGTGACCTGCTGATTACCTTCTCTACCTTCCCACGAACTTCCCCTGTAATTTCTCCTATTGACAAGACCTTGGTGCCGTACCCCCATCTGCTGTGTGGTCTGATTCTTCATTGTAACTTGTGATCGAGTGATGGGAAATAAGATTCTGCCTGGATCCTTCATGCCCACCATTTATCCTTGCGTCTCCTTCCTCGGTGTGGCCGTCCATACTTAGGCTTCCGTCACGGTCTTTTATCGCAAGGTGGATGCAATATGTTCTTAATTGACTATTCGAGATGTTACTCCAGGTAGTGTCAAGTTCTGGTCCTTCCTTGCTAACCCCCTCATTAGCGATTCTGTCCACCATTCCATTTGTTGACCTGCATACCCAGTGAAACTCCACTGTATTCATCGTCTGCAGATGCTCCTAGATTTTTTGTAGGGAGTGTACTAAGTGCCAGTGCCTCTGAATTTTTCCCACTCTGGTGCCATTTTGGAGTCTCTTCACCGTGTTGATAACCAACATGGAGTCACCTTCCATGATGGTGTTTGTCATCCTTTCACGGATTAGGATCTCGAGATCGGTCTCCAGGGCTCCAAATTCCGCGACGTTGTTGGTTGAGTATCCCATACTCCCAACGTACAACTGGATTATGTTTCCGTCACTATCCCTGATTACTCCTCCCATTCCTGTCATTCCTAGGTTTCCTTTTGACTCCCTATTGAAGTTCAGCTTGAGGGACCCTACTGGAGGGGGATTCTAGTTGCGCTCACCTATTTGGAGTTGCGGTGGTCACCTTACTTGAGTTTGGTTGTGCCCATCTTTCAAGTGAAAAATATCTAGGATTCAGTAGTCCTGGCCTGCGATTTGTGCTCTTCCCGTTTGGCAGTTGTGGCTCTGCACTGCTTCTCTTTTCAGGGAGATTAATGTTTCCTTGAGTTTCTCTTCCGGCCCACTTTCATTCCTGAAGATGCGCTAATTTCTTTCTTTCCATATTTCCCATATGATCATCCCCGGAATGAGAGTCCAACAGAGGTTTACCTCTTCATTTTCACTGTAATTATCATTCCAGTTATTGATGGTTGCGTAGATGTTACCTCAGATCCTATTGGAATTTCAAAAGATACCTGTCACCCACTCCCAGATCTCTGATGTGTAGTTTCATTCATCGAGGAGATGATTCGTTGTTTCTTCCTTATCTTGACAGAGGTAGCATCGTGATGGGCCGATAACTCCCCTTTTCCTTAGGTTTTCCCAAGTTAGGATTCGGTTGTGAAGTACTAACCATTTGAAATTTTTTATTTTTGGTCATTGGGGGCTGTTCCAAAGATTATCCCATTGTTGCGCTAGATCTTCTTGGTCCTGGTCAATGATGTAATGTTGGACTTCTTTCAAGTTGAATTCCCCGCCATCTTTTTTTCCCCATCTCAGTTGGTCCTCTTCTTCTGAGACTGCAATTTTCCTTTTCCCCAGTTCCTCCTCCACCTCTTTCACGCTTGTTGCGTTTCGTTCTCTATTTTGCGAACTGAGGTTGTCCTAGATTCTCCATCTGTTGCGATCTGTTTCCCGTTTCTAGTAATGGTAGACTCTGGTTTTGTCTTGCACGATCATGTTCTGTTGGAGTTCCTCCTTGTACGGATTTTCCATTTTGTGTTCTTGTTGCCAAGCATCCTCCCAGAATCTGGATATTTTTCCATTCCTCACTTCCCAAAAGCTATGTGTCTGGATTGAGGATTTTTTGCGCTAAGCTAGATTCCAGATGGTTGATCCCTCCCTTGTGCCCCTAAAGTGGATTCGGTCCTGGTCGTTTATGTCTGGGGCATACTTGGCCTTTCAGAGGTTTACCCACGGTGTAGAAGTTTCTTTGACCCATCACCACCAGAGTTTCGCCGTGTATCTGTCGTTGGTTACTTGTGGGTCTTATAGCCCCAGACCACCTTTGCTTTTTGGTTTGCAGACCTTCTCCCAGGCCACAAGGGCCCATTTTTTCTTTGTTTCTGCTACGCGCCATAGGAAGTCCCTTTGGATGGTTATTATTTTTTATAGTATTCCTTTGGGGGTTGGAAATACATACATCATATAGGTTGGAATTGCTTACAGAACCGACTTGGTCAATATGAGTCTCCCTGCTAGATTGAGGGACCTGTATGCCTAGTTTTTCATCCTCTCCTGTAACTTGTTGATTACTCCCTCCCATGTTGACATTTTGTATGCTTTTTTTGTCAGTGGGATGCCCAAGTACTTGGTTGGGAGTGTTTTGCGTTTGAAACCCAAAATATTGGCCAGGTTTCTTTGGATTCTTGAGTTGGTGTTGAAGAAGTAGATCATAGATTTGTAGTGGTTGATCTCGGCCCCTGAGGCTTCCCCAAAATCTTCTAAGATTAATTTATAGGCTTTTTCTTTCTTGATTGTGGGTGTGCCATGAAGTAAGGTGTCGTCCACGAACTATTGGTGTGTGGAAGTAGGGCAGTTTTCAAAGGGTCTGATGCCTTTTACTTCTCCTGCTGTTGTTGCGCTTTTTATGCTTCGACTGAGACCTTCCATCATCAGAATGAAAAGGAAGGGGGAGAGCATGTCTCCTTGTCAGATGCCTCTTGTAGGCCAGAAAGGTTTAGCTAGGGCTCCATTTATTAGGAGCGGGTAACTTGTCGTGGACACTAGGCTAACAATCTCGTTGATCCAGTGTTGGGTGAAACCAAAGGCTTCCAGAGTCTTGACCATGTAGTACCAACTAATTTTGTCATAAGATTTTGCTCGGTCCAATTGTATTATCATTCCTCCTCTCCTCTGAATTTTTCAGGGTGTGGATTAGTTCGTGGGCATGGATGATGTTGTCCATGATTTTTCTTCCTTCCACGAAACCCACCTGTTCTTGTGAAATCAATGTGGATAGGAGGGGTTTCAATCTATTGGCTATGAATTTGGAGATTATCTTGTAAACCGCATTGCATAGAGCTATGGGTCTGTATTGGTCTGGGGTCCTGGCTTCATTTTCTTTGGGGATTAGAATAATCATTGTAGCATTTAGCGCTTTGAGAATGGAGGCTATCCGTCTAGAGTCCTCCACTACCCTATAAATGTCATGTTTGACCACTTCCCAACAGGCTTTGAAAAATTCCACTGTGAAACCATCTGGGCTTGGGGCTTTCCCGTTGGGCATCTCCTGGATCACTTGGTCAATTTCATCCATAACAATGGGTTTGTTTAAGTTGTTATTTTGTTACTCGGTGATGAGATGGGGGATGTGTTGAGTTATCCTTTGGATGGCCTTCGTTCTGTCTTTGTTGGGTTCTTGGGCTATCCCATGGAAGTGATTTATCAAGTATTTTTAATCTCCTTATGGGATTCTCTCTCGATCCCATCCTGGTCCTTAATTTTCAGGATTTTATTGTGGGTTCTTCTGGCAATGGTTGCTCTATGAAAAAACTTGGTGTTCCACTCACCTTCCCTTAGCCATATGATTCGAGACTTTTATCACCAAAGAGTTTCTTCCTGCTGGCATCTAGCTTCTCATTCCTAGGTCATCTGGATCTCTTCCTTTTTTCGATCCTCTATGTAGCCCTTGGCTATGCATATTTCCCAGACTTTTCTCATTTTGTCTTCAATATTTTTTTTTCTCTTGGTTTATATTTCCAAAGATTTCCTTGTTCCACTCCTTGAGCTCATATTTGATGTGCTTTAGTTTCTTATAGAGTTTGAACATCCTTGTCCCTTTCTCTGGTTGTTCCTCTCACCACCACTATTTGATATTCTCCTTGAAAGTGGGGTGTTCGATCCAAAGTTTCTCAAATCTAAAAGGTCTGTTCTTTGGTGTGGTTTGGAAGTCTTCTTCTAGTTGGATTAGCCAGTGATCAGACCCTCCCCAGGGGAGGATGCTACAGTCTAAGGTTAACCCCTACAGAATGATAGACTCTGACACTAAGAATCTGTCTAGTCTTGTCGCTACCTGATGTTTATTCATCCGTTTATTGTTCCAAGTGAATTATCCATTGTTAGCTTTGATGTCCACCATCTCCGTTGTGTCTATGAACATTGAGAAATCCTCTGCATCTCTATCCAATCTTCTAGTACCTCATTTTTTCTTCGCAAGTGATGTGATGATGTTGAAGTACCCTGCCAGGATCTAGTGGAGGTTGTTGGATCGGGTTTTTAGGTCTTCTAGGTATAGAATCATTCTTCTCTTTTCCTCTAGCATATGGAATCCATACACATTGGTGCATAGAATCACCTCCGTATTTTCAATGATTTGCATGCTAATCGAAAGTGTGTGCCTGGTAGCTTCGGCTGCTATTAGGCTCATCACTTGTGGGTTCCACAAGGTGAGAATACCTCCTGCCATCTATTGTCCTTATACCACTACCATCTTGTACTTGCTCCATTTTGTTTTTCTGATCGTTTCCATTTTGTCTGTAGTGCATTTTGTCTCTTGGATGAAACAAAGGTTCGATTGTTCCTTCCTAAGTCTACTTTTGAGGATTCTTTGCTTTCACGGGCTATTTAGTCCTCTTATATTCCATGTTATAATCTTCATTTAAACATATGGGGGGGAGTTGGGGAAGAGTTTCTTGATCTTACCTGAGTTTATCAGCAGTGTTCCGAGCTCCTGTAGGGATGTGCTATTTGATTTCCTGCCTTTTTTCCTTCTCGTCTGCCTGGGTGAGAGTTGTGGTTGTCCCTCACTGGTTTTGATTCCTAGGTGTCCTATCTCCCCATGTGTGCGCTTGAGCCCTTTGGATTTGGTTTCCTCCCTTAGGAGGAATAGGTATTAGATGCAGTCCAGTTGCTCCGTTGGTACGTTATCTACTCCCTGCCTCTTCCATTGTTCTAATATGTTTGGGAGATCTATCCCTTCCCTTTCCACAAGGTTTATGAGATAAGGGTCCTCCGTGCCTACTTCGCTTGGGGTCATGTCCACATCTCCATCCGCTTACTGCATGGGGGTGTTGGCATCTCTGGTTCCTCTGTCCATCGGAGTTGCGCTACCCCCTTGTTCCTTCTTGTTACTTGGGCTATCGGTGGAATCCTTTGTTGCTTGTTCTCTGGCTTCTTGAATTTTTGCCGATTTCTTTCCTCCTTTTTCCCCTTTGTTGGTTTTGTCCCATCCTTCTGTTATATTCTTGGCCTCCAGGTTGCTTCCTGTTGGGGTTTTACTTGGTTTCTTGTTAGCTCTGTTTCTGTGGTTCGACTTTATAAACCCATCCTCATCCTGTTGTGGTTTGGTGCTTTCCACTTCTTGTTTTTTAGTGAGAGGACATTCTCTGATTAGGTGTCTATGTTTGTTAGATCTTCTGCATCTGAAGGGGATCTGCTCGTAGTCTATGTTTTGTATCCATTCCTCATCCCTGAATTCCAGACTTATGAATTCTGGGAGTGCTCCCAACACATCCATCTCTATGCAGATTCTTACGTAAGATGTATATCTCCCTTTTAGGCTGGCTTCTGAAGTCTTCACATATTTTCCCAATTTGTTCCCTATTACTTTGAAGGTAGAGGGTAGCTAGTAATCTAACGGAAGGGAGTATAATATTAGCCAAAAAGGTACATTTTTTAAAGTCTCTTTTTCTGGGGAGAATTTTTCCTTCCAGGGTCACATGTATAGTCCTGCTGAGGCGTGGAAGTATGCCCCCCCTCAAAGATCCTATCCCTGTCTTCCAGGTTCATGAATACCGCTGTGAAAAAACCTTTCAAGCCCAGGTGGAGCTCCACTTCTCCTCTTGGCTTTTAGTGATATTTAATCTAGTTGTGCAACGTTCTTTCTATGGGCCACAAACCCATAAACTTGTAGATTAGTGCATGCGTCTTCATCTGGTCCCTGTAGAGTTGCATTTGCGGGTCCTCCAGGATTACCTTGGGTATCATTGTTGTTTTAGGTTTACATGGGTTGCGTCCTTCTGCCCCATTGGGTCTCGCTGTTTCTTGTGCAACATTATGAGTTTCTCCAACTTCCTCCTCCATGCAATCGCTTTTTCCCTGGTTCCTTTCTTGACTCTTTTCCGGGTATGATCCCAAGGTGCTTGTCATTGGTGCCTTGAAACCTACGGCTCTTGGACCTTTCCCCCTTTCCACCACTACCTGCTTGTATGGGGGAGTTCCATTACCCCCCCTTTGGTGCTCATGCTGTCCTTTGCTATGGTTGCGACTGCCTAACCCTAGCTTGCAGTTGCTCCAAACCCTAGCACTCAAAAGATCGATGAAGTTGAAAACTCTCTTGTATAGTTATGTGAAATGTTATGTGAAATAGAGCTGAGATTATCTCAATGAACATCAATAGTCTTGGATCATATAATTTATCCAACAACAAAAACACAACCAACCTCCGCTATTTAACAAGTTGAGAAAACCACTCATAAGAAATTCAAACAAAAGAAACAGGAAATATAACATAAACTTATGTTCAAATGCTTCTAGCCTCATATTGAAATTTCAAAAATTCAAAATTTGGAATTTCGACTTCTCATAAATTATGGATCTTTAAAGCTTGATACAAAAATCATCCTCTACCTCATTCACATAGTAAAGGGAGCACCAATAGAATAGATACAGACATTTCAAACTGCTAATTGATTATTTGCCTCGCCTTCTGTCTCCTTAATTGCATTAGATCAGTCTCTATTTGCTTTACCATCTGGAGTTTTGGCTTTGCATCTGCATCTTCATTTTTGTTGATCAACCGACTGGCCTTATAGTCTCGAGATTAATTTCAATTAATGGACACTGTATCTCAATCTTGAAATGGCTTTGGGACTAGATTAGAAATGGAAATGGAAGAAATTCTTTGCATGGAATTTAAGCTTGAGCTACAGTTGTTGAATACCAGATAAATAATCGTGGTTGGTGCCTCCATGCACACCACATTTCACTTGCCACACCACGTTTCAGTTGCCACTTGCTTTATGTTTCCAGGAATTTATACTATTATAATCCTGGTCATAATTTAATGCAGTTGTGTGTTATTATTCAAAAGAAGTTGCATGTACTAATTGAATCAAGTTTGCAGGAGGGAAGTAAAGTCAACTGCTTTTTGGAGAACTAAATTGTGTTCCAATTGCACTATCTAACCTTTCTTACTGAGTTACAAAACCAATCATCTACTCTGTAGTTGGACTTTCCAATAATGTGCAACTATAATTGAATTAAAAAAGATTAATTAAAAAACATATATTTTAGATTGATCTAAAATTTAAACAACCAAGAGATTACTTTTCTAGAATGAAAGTAATTTGAAGTTTTAAAAGAATTTAAGTTGTGTGATAATAAGGAATGTTTTTTCAATATTTATTGTCATTACCATAAATTTACTCGTTTTTTATTTAGTAACAAAGAGAAAATTCTTCCAGAATATTACAAGAATGATCCTAAGCGGTATGTTTTTTCAAGTCACTTTATAATTAAATATTAAATACTAATATCTAGATACCAAAAGTATATCCATTACATATATTCTTATTAAGTCTTGTTCTCCCCCACACCAAACATTTCACTGATAAAGTAATCATAAAAGTTAGATGAAGTCATTTATCCAATCACATTTTCATATTAATTTGTTTTTTAATAATTTTAAGCATAATGTATATTTTATAAAATTGTTATTATTTTTTTCCAAAGGAAAAATGCCTAACTTTTATTAAAAGAAAATAAAATTTACATTCTAAATAATGCATGGGGAGAGCATGCATTTAGTCTGAAAATGCTTTCAAACCAAGAGGGAGAAAGACACAACAAAAATGGCCCTCTAAAAACAGCCTCATCTAGACCCAAATAGGCCATATAGAAGCCAACATAAATCTAGTAAAAAAACAGTAGATCTAAACAATAAACATATGATCAAGGAGAAAAATCCCATCCCTAAGCACCAAAGGAAAGCAACCAAACACCAAGATAAACACTGGTACCAAACCATAAGTGCAAGGCAAAACCCCTAGAAATTGCCAAGAAGGAATTGTGAAAACAATCCCCCAAAGGATCTCTAAATTCCATACAGACCAGGTTAGAGCGATATGCAAACCTCTCTTTACAAGGAACAAAAGAAGCAGAAGCACCAAAAGCACCCTTGCTCCCTCAATCCGCAATAAGGCTGCCCACACCTCCATGAAGCCAGAGGTAGAAAGATCAACAAAACGACACACCCAAAAATAGGACCTCAAAGTGCTGCCCAAACCCTCAAACAACAATGCACGCCCACAGGAAGGATCTTAACGCACCAATCCACCCACCAAAAGAAGAAGGAAGAGCATGCTCGTGAACAGGAAACAAAAGAAATACACCAACACCCATCACGCTTAGCTCCAGAAGAAAAATATCTTCAAAAACCCTAAAACCCAATGCCAAAGATAGTGAGACACGACACCAGTACCCTTGCAACATAGGAACCTAATCTCTAAAAATACATTAGACCCTAAACCTAATGGAAACAAACAAAGAAATTGAGATAATGGAGGTGGCCCACATTCGAATATGAGGAG
Organism: Picea engelmannii; assembly: GCA_009831015.1. Classification (NCBI taxonomy): domain Eukaryota; kingdom Viridiplantae; phylum Streptophyta; class Pinopsida; order Pinales; family Pinaceae; genus Picea; species Picea engelmannii. Next base: position 21,134 of record ML782168.1, read on the forward strand.
AGACCACACCAAAAGGAGGCACCCGAGACAAAATACAAGGCAAATGTGCAGCCAACAAGGAGATCTGAGAAAGAAACACCAGATATGAAGGGAGGATGAGCTCCGCGCCCACACCATCACACCACAAAGGGGATTCATGCAAATTCTACCACTTCAAAAAAACCATAGGCTGCCCTCCAGAAACGATGCCAATGGAATAATGAGGAAGAGAACACTAGTTCGGCAAGAAGAAACAGAGCAAGGGCCGCGGACACACTCTGAAAGTCTAAATCCAAGGCTCCGCAATGAGAAGACCACGATCAATTATAGGATATACGAACATGATCTCAAAATCCATCTACATGATCTCAACCCCTGAGATTGAACGCCAAGTTGTGAACGATAAAAGGAAAGCGAGACTGCATCAAAGCTTCGTTATGTGGCTAGGGTTTCCCCCAGCCGCCAGCTGCAAAGCCACAACTCTCCTATTTGTTGTTATTATTGTTGTGTATATCACTAATTTTATATACACATTTTAAAAAAGTTTAATGTAGTTTATGTTATATATATTAAATTTATAATTTTTATTTTTATATTATGATATAAGTTATTTTTTTAATGTTAATTGGGTATAATTTAAGTGGTTATTTTCTTTATTTGAATTCGAATCTCATTTGATAATGGAGAAACTCATGTGAGGTAAAAACTTTGATGATCTTATTCAAGGTTTACCATTATCTCTTCTTGGTCACATATATCATTATCATTATCTCGATAGCATACATAAAATAATCTATGTGAGATTGTATTCCCGTGTACATATTTCACATTGACTATGTTTGAAGAGGACCATCTTTATATTAAAATCAATGCAACGGAAATGATTCTATGATCTTAGGATCATTTAATCTAAAAACTTAGTCTAAATGAGCATGGTCCTAGTCTAGGAGACTATATGTAATTCCAACTTAATTTTTTTTATCTCTCTAATAAAATAATATTGAAAGTTACTCTAAGAAAAATAAGTATAAGAGCACATCATAAAAAATTGACATCACTCTAGTTAAAGAGTGGCAACATAACTCTTACCTTACACACTATGTCATAAACTAGTAATTGAAAATAAAGTTATTGATTCAGTGATTTATGACAATATATTATCATCATGATAGGACAACATGAGCATGATCCTAAAGTAGAGACTAGTTACTTTACAACTATTACCCTTGTTACTATAACAATACCATTCCAAAAAAAATTGGATTTCATATTTGTTTAATTATATTATGTTTTATTCATCTATTATTATAATAATAACATTCCAAAATATTTGGATTACTTATACCAAAATTAGTTATCATCTATTTTAACACAACCATCACCACATATATAACTCATAAAAATGGCCATTTCTTCATATTAAAACCATAACACAAATTTTATTATGTTTTTAACAATATTAAAATAAAATATAATTTTGAAAAAGATCATTTCAAATATAAGGCATTATAGTTTAAATTTTGATAAAAATATAATTTTGAAGAAAGAACATTTTCAAATTTACTTGATACTTTTATTGATACTTTTATACTTTGATAGAAATATAACTTTGAAGGAAGACCATTTTCAAATTAATTCTTAAACTGTATAAATTTTGATAAAATTATAGATGTTAATATATATTTAATAAATTAAATTAAAATACAAAATTATATATATATATATATATAATAATTATAATAATGTTGTTGATTAAAGTTCAGTAAGATCAAATTGGTCTATCAGATCTTAAGAGGGTAAGTAATTATTTGAGATTCTTTAGAATTTTGTTTCTGTTCTGGAAAATCATTAAGAGAAGCTTTCCAAAATCACCATACTTTTGTTGAGTTTAGAGGTTAGGAAGGTTGGTAGTGTGACAAATATTTTGAAAATGAGATCTAATATGGGTATAGGCTGGACAATCTAAGAGAAAGTGCTTTTCATCTTCAACCTTCTTAGTGTCACAAAGGTGACACACTCTTTCATCCCATGGCACATTAGGAATTGACCAACTCCCAGAGAAAGTGCTTTTCATCTTCAACCTTCTTAGTGCCACAAAGGTGACACACTCTTTCATCCCATGGCATATTAGGAATTGACCAACTCCCAGTTTCACTATGGAGCTCGTGCAAAACAGATAGAGAATTTTGATCTTCTAGATTATGGTTGATTACATCTTTATAATACCTTAATTTTATTTTTTCCTCTAACTCTTTATCACACCACATTTTCTCCTTAAATTTTGATTTGACGTTTTTTTTTAATAGTATCTTTATTCTGCAAAATGGTGTCTTCCATGATTCCCCAATAGTTTAGCCAAG
>ML782168.1:33571-58022 GCA_009831015.1 Picea engelmannii
AACCCTAAAATAAGGAAAATAGGTTAAGTGACCTAGAAATGGGTTAAGTAACCTAAAAATGGGTTAAGTGACCTAGAAGATGAAAGTATAAATAAGAAGCTAGGATCTCTTGTAAAATGTACATTTTGGTGAGAATCCTTTTGGATCAATGGAGAGGTTCTTGTGAATATCTTTTGGAGTATTGATGGAGAGCTTCTTGTGAGAGAATCTTATTGGTGTGGATCTCTTGAGCATGATTGAAGATCTATTATGAGGAAGACAATGAGAGGAGGATATCATGGACGCATAAAAGTTTCGGCAATGTCGAAGATCTTGGCAGAAAAAGTCTTGGATTCACAGAAAACCCTATTTTCTGATGCCCACATGAGCTTTCTGTGTATAGGGTGCGTGTACACGCAGGCTGGCTGTGTATAAGGTGAGTATACATGCTGGCTGACTGTGTACAGGGAGCGTGGACTGAATAACCTCATGGAGATTTGTGTTTGAGCTGGTGCCAAGCTCTTGGATGATGAGGCAGGTTCTAGATATGCATTGTATGGCCTCAGATCTATCACTAAGACAATGGTATGGTTACATTATTGTCTTGATAGATACTATTGTTTGATATGTTGTGAATGCTTAGGGAATTCTTGGTATGGATTCTATGATGTGGCTCAGTTTGGTTGATTTGGTTGATGGAGTGAGAAACACTCTTGTGATTCAGTAGTGACATGATTGCTATGGTATACTAGTTATTTATACATGAGAGATAGTATTCATATTGATTTGTTGTGGAGATTGAGAAAGCTATTGGAGAGCTTGGATGTGTTGTGACTGGATGTGGGTCAATTTGGACAGTGGAAGACATAAGAGAAAGTGATTGCAGGTTGCAGAGGATCTAAGCATGTGAAGCAAAGAAAAACCCTAGTTTCTCAAGAGCATATGCTTGTGACATTATACACTGGCCGCGTTCACACGCGGGCTGTAGTGAGCCAGAGCACGTGCACACGCGGGCTGCACTACTGACAGGTCATGTACCTGTTGGTAGATTGATATCTGTTGAGGATTGTTGCTTCATCTCAGTTAGTGTTGAGAATGTAAGTTGAGTCTTGCATATAGAGCTGGTGCTCTTATAGAGTTGTACTTTATTCAGTTGTTGCTGATAAACCCCAAGGATTGTAGTCCATAATAAAAAGAAAATTGTACATACATCTTGTGTTCTTTGTGTTCATTGTGATGATGACTTGATGATGATATATTACTGATATATGTTGCTTATATGTGCTCACATCTAACTGGTTATAAATGACAACAATGGGTAATGAATAAATGTTGAATGCTAATTGATGAGTTTTGTGCAAGAGGGAAGTTTTGGGAAAAAAAGCCCCACACTTATTCACCCCCCCAAAGTGTGGTAGGTGTGTCCAACACAAATTGCACACACAAAACTCTATATTTTTATTATTTAATCAAGTAGATATTTATACAAAAGTTTTCCCTTAACAATATAACAAACTCATAGGAAATCTCACAATCACACAAACATAAATATGATTTAATAGTTGGAGAAGATCTCTCACAACTAACTAGATCTAAAAAATCCAAACCAATCTCTAATGTAAACATTAATTCTAACAAAAACAATAACATACAACATTTTTACATTATTCAATTAATTTCAAAATCGATTTATAATTTATTTTTTTATTTTATTTTATTTTATTCAGCAAGAAAAAAACTTTATATTTCCAAAAATCAAATATACATATTCCTGTCCTCATTGGACTACATTGGATTTTCTGTTCATCTTTTCTTTCTATACTTTCCTTTCTAAATACCGTCTTGCATAAATCTATTCATACTAAATTAAAAAAAACGTTTCCTTGCTTTACATTGCATCTCCATTTACACCAACTAGTCTAAATTATCTTTGTCTTGCGTTACAGATAAAAGGTCATTCCTTCCATTGCTCGACGGTCATAAAACTCCCGAAAACAAAAGTTTCCATCCTAAATCTCAAGAGATTCTTTTAAAATATTATCATCTTCCAAATTTAACTCTTGGTAGATATCTCTGTACGAAAACCATTCCAACTTTGCCATAAATTCTCTCACCTGCACTTTTCTTGCAACTAAGCATGCAACCTGAATTTCACCTTTCTCAATGACATAATCAACTATGATTTTGGAATCACCAAATATTTGAAATTTTATTAAATCAAGAGATATCACCATGAATAATAACGCCTAAAGAGCTGCTAGTTCCGCCTTTGTATTATAACCCCTTCCTGATGTGTATAGAATATTATAATAATGAGAGTCATAGATATATAATGTTGCTCCGACTCCACAACATGCATGGTGGCCCTGACTTTCCCCATCAAAGTAGCTCCAAGGAACCTCTTTCTTTATCTGCGGAGCTTCAACATTTCTGAGCTTTGAAGCCTTTTCTTTATACATATGTTCATGAGAGAGCTTACTAATCAACCCACCAGTGGCTTCCTCAGTGATATATTTATTTTGGAAAATGCATGAATTATGTTCCCACCAGACAAAGTATACTACGAATAGAGACAAATATTTGAATTTTTTATCATGAATTCTTGATATCCATCGTACTATCCACGCTTTTAATCCTCCTTCTAATACCACATTTCCAATCTTAAGATCATTACAAATTGATTTCCAGACTTCTTGGGTATAAGAAAAATTGACGAACAAGTGTTGAACCATTTCCTCACTGTCTCGGCATAAGGCGCACCAGCCTGGTCCAACCCATCCTCTCTTCATCCTATTGTCCCAAGTTAACACCTTGTTTTATATTTACAACCAAGATAGTGTTTTCACTTTAACCAGAGAGTTGGCCTTCTGCAAAGGTTTCCACCAGTTCTGCATAGTGTCACCGAATTCATTCAAAACCAACACTTGATATTTGAGCTTTTTTGTATATATTTTGGATTTCTCATTCTTACCCCATGCTAGAACATCCTCTTCGTCTTCCTGCAACTTAATGAAACTCAAGGAGAGAAGGTTACAAAAGGATCACCACTCTTCTTTATGGATCTCTGAAAACTCCACTAGCTTTGTGTCTTTCTAAATGATTCGCCTGAAACCATCCATGTTGATAAGATTTGCTTCTCACAGAGAAAAAACCATTTTCAAATAAGCTCTTCTACCAAGCTATTTCATAATTTAAAATCTTCCCCTCCGTCAATCCAAGGGTCCTCTCCTATCCTCACCTTACGTCCATTAACTATTTTCCATGACAACCAATCACTTATAAGATGATACACATCCATCATTGCACTCCATCCAATAGACCCCAGGGTCCTACTTTTTCTGGGATTTCTAATCCAGTCTTCCATAGTTTGGCTAACGAAATATTTAGCAGTAATTACTTTCCCCCAAAGCGACTTGTTATGGATCAATCTCCATATACTTTTAGCATCCAAGCTTTGGGTAAAAAATATAATATTTTTGATCCCCCACCGCCCAATCTCTTATGGTCGTGCGATCCTTTTCTAGGTCACTAGATACGAGCCAACATTATCTTTACTGCCTCTCCAAAAAAATTGGAAGCATGCTTTTCTCACATTTATTAAAATTCCTTTTGGTAATTTTGCAATAGTTGCCCAATAAACTACAATACTGTCGAGTACCAAGTTGATAAAAACTATTTTTTCCCCCCTCAATAGCCACCGATGGGACCATAATGCGATACGATTCTGTATTGGTTTAACAATCCACACCCAATCTTTATAAGAATATGCATTTTCCTTAAAAAAGAACACCAGATATTTGATACCAGCTTCGAAGCTTTTCATTTTCATATGCATATAGATCTCTAATTGAGCCATCACTCTCTCTTCCATAGCACTGATTAAATCATATATTTGGAGGCACTTATTTGCATTCCTGTAGCTATACAAAAACCGTCTAGAATATCCTTCCAAGATTTGATCTCCTGCACCAGACCTGCACCAAATAAAATGGTGTCATCTACAAATAACAAATGATAAATAGAGACCTCTCGAGACAATTTTAAGCCTTTAATTAAGTTTCTTTCAATGGCTTGGGAAATAAACCCGCTCAATCCATCTGCTACCAATAGGAAGATGAATGGGGATAGAGGGAATCCTTTCCGAATTCCCCTAGAGGGACAGATGAAGGAAGGAGGAGATCTGTTGATTAAAACTACCATCGACGAGGACTCTATACAACCCATGATCCAATTGACAGTTTGAAGATTCAATCCCATTTGAATTAGGGCCAACGCCACGTATATCCACCTGACCTTATCATAATATTTAGCCATGTGTAACTTCACCAAGAAACCATATACTTTCTTAGTTTTGAAGGTGTGGAGAACTTCCTGTGTTATGGACACTGCTTCTTGAACTTGTCATCCATCTAAGAACCCAAATTTCTCATCAGAAATAAATCCATTAAATATAGGCTTAAGACAAGTGGCTATTATCTTTGCAATGAGCTTATATATGATATTGCAACATGAGATTGATCGAAAGTCCTCAAAGGAGGATGGATCTTTCTTTTTGGGAATTAATGCCAAGAAGGTTTTGTTGAAAGAGGGCCAAATTTTACCCATTGACCTGGAATCGTTTACAACCTTCTTCATGTCCTCCTTAATCATTTCAAAGAAACCTAGGTAGAATTCTAATGAAAGGCCGTTAGGACTCATACTCTTTCCCTTCTGAAAATCTTCCAATGTGGCAAGAATTTCTTTGACAAAAATGTCTTCTTTAAGTGAATCATTATCTTCATCGAATACGACCTTAAGGTAAAGAGAAACTACTTTAAGGATATGTTCAATCGGGCATCCATGAGGCTCCTTGAAAAGATTGAGAATTTTTTTTTCTTGTGGTTGCAATGTCTTCAAACAAGGAGATCATCTCCCCCTAGATTTTTTAATTTCCCATATGGAGTTTGCTTGCTTTCTCTGGCATGCAAAATTATGGAAGAAATTAGTATTAACATCACCCTCCTTGAGCTAGATAGCCCAACTCTTGAGTTTCCACTTGGCTTCTTCATATGTAAGCACATATTGTTTTTTCTGAAGTAGGAGCTTAAGTTCTTCATTAGTAGATTCATATTCTAATCCTGAAACATCTCTTATAATAATTTCCCCCAGATAGATTCCAATTTTGTAGAGTTCCTCATTGACTTTCTTATGGTACTTCTTGTCCCATTCCTTAGTGGCTTTCAAAACTGTATAAAGATTTCTAGCGAATTGGATCATGAAAGAGCCTTCAGAGCTACCAATCAAAGGGGACCACAAACCTTTCACTATCTCTTTGTATTTGTTTACGTTCAACCAAGCATGGTTGAATTTCATTGGCACAGGAAGAGATCTAGAAGGGACACCAACTTCGAGCATGAGAGGCATATGGTCGAATATTCTCCTACTACCACTCTGGATTTGATTCTCCAGTTTTCGACAAAATATTTTCTGATAAAAGGAATCAATCCAACCTCTTGGCTATCGCTTCCTGTCATTTTCTCCCATTTCTCCAGGTTTGAGAAATTTTGATTGGTTTGATGTCAACTAGATTATTATTCTCAATCTAGTTCAAGAAGAATCCATCCTAAGGGTCATGTCCAGGCCTGGACCCCCATACCTCCCTCAAAGATAAAGTAAAGTTCAAGTCTCCTCCCAAAACCATGTTGGAATCTTTTAAAATATAAGAACTCCCCAACGACTCCCAAAATGGAAATATATTTGTGTAAGGCCCATAAATGTTAACAACACTCAGAGGATAGTTCAATTCTTTATCAGAGATCTCAACAAGAAACCCTGACTAGAAGAGAGACGAATTAATAACTAAGAAGCAAGGTTTCAAATCCATTAGAAGACCCCCAAACAACCCCATCACATTAGAAGCGATAAGGGTCCACTCTTTCAAAAAAATACTAAAGACTTCTTTATCCTTCTCCGCTTGACACATTGTTTCTCATATCATCACTATATCCGGTTTTGAGGTTTCAATCAACTGCTTGAGAGCTATGATTTTAGGATCACTCCCTACTCCTCTAGCATTAAATGAAAACATTATCATCGATTCACTCCTTCTTGGGTTGCTCCCGCTCTAAGGGCCTAGGCGATAGTTGACTGTCGTCCACTTCTGATTTCCTTATGAGCTTTTGATTGGGCTAAGGAAATGAAGGATTTCCTTCCTACCCGTCCTCCTGGACCTTTATCTAGAGCAAGTCCCCCACCTCTAGAGGATTCCTCCACACTCTTAAATTTTGAATGTAGAAAATAATCAGATCTGACAATCTAGCGAGATTGAGAGGAGTTGGAAAGAGAATCCTTCTCTGTAAAAGGATATTCTTCTGACGAGCTACTAAACTTAGACTCTGGATCTATGGGAGAAAGGTTAAATTTAACCTAAAAAAAATCAACACCCTTCTTTCCTTCAGACGAAGACATCTCTTCCTTAAAGAGGGTCCTCCTTCTTCCTCCATGATAGGAAGAAGAATCTCATTGGACAATGGACTACGGGGGAAATTGCATGGGACATTAGAAGGAAAAGAACCCATAGGACAAAGGGACTTTGAATTTTTTAAAGAAGAATTCGGGGAGATATACTTGCATCGATCCTAGTGGATCTTCATTAGTTCAATACAAGGTACAAAAGAAACATGGAGAAACATAGTTCATACCATACCTCCTCCCATTAAATGAACAATGCTCTTATAATTACGCCAACGACGTTCTTTTAGGGGGAGTTCACTCTCGAATTTTTGTCTTCTATCCATATCCATTGGCAACCCGCCACGTGTTTTTCCCGCTCCACCACCTCAGTGCCTGTTGTTTCCTTCAACGATATGCTACAACCTTGTTCCTGCAGGTGGTGTTGTATGGCTGTACAAAGATGGATCCATCCAACACTGCAATGTTGTTCCAGTCCCTTTCTCTCAGGGTGCCTTCATCGATGGCATTGCTTCCATGGACATACCACTCGAATATTTTGAAGTAGAGATGAAAGAAGTTAAGCTAAAGGAGGAATACTATGTGATGGATCCTGTCAATGCTGTTGTGATGGATACTCTGCCATTTTCTCTCACATTCAAATCCATCCTCTATGATATGATTTGCAACATCTGTGGAGAAAAGAAAAGGGTTCCATAACAGGTACGTCTTCATCAAATTTTCCATCGGATATCTCCTCTGTTTAAGCATGTTCATGAAAGAGAATTAGCATATATATGATTGAATATTCCAACATCAGGGTTTCTATATGATTTTGTCTTCATAGCCACCATAACATAATTGTTTTGTGAGGAATTCGAATTGAAAAATAGTGACAGACACGAGACTGGTAAATATATAGGGTTTTCATTCTTTACACAATTTATTGTCTGTAACAAGTGTTTTAAATACATTAAAAAAAAAAATTGTTCATAGCCATAACAATATATTGATATGTGAAGAATTGGTCACACAAGGGCATTTGTGTACAGAGGATACTCTGCCATTTTCTCTCACATTCAAAGACATTCCTCTACGGTACAATTTGCAACATCCGTGGAGAAAAGAAAAGGGTTCCATAACAGGTACGTCTTCATCGAATTTGCCATCGGATATCTCCTCTATTTAAGCATGTTCATGAAAGATCATTAGCATATATATGATTGAATATTCCAACAACAAGGTTTCTATGTGATTTTGTCTTCATAGCCACCATAATAGAATTGTTGTGTGAGTAATTCAAATTGACTGAACAATGTGTTCTTCAGGGCATTTATGAAAAATAGTCACAGACACGGGACTGGTAAAGATACAGGGTTTTCATTCTTTACACAATATATTTTCTGTAACAAGTGTTTTAAATACATTTAAAAAAAAACTGTTCATAGCCATAACAATATATTGATATGTGAAGAATTGGTCACACAGGGGCATTTGCGTAGAGAGTTTATATAATTTTGAAGTGCACAAAATTTAACAGTGGAAATGGCAGTTCGTTTTGTGCCCTACGGGATTGAGATAGCTAATTTACATCCTGAATTCCAAGGAATTCTCCAGAGAGCAGGCTGGCTTGAATTCTTTTCCAAGTTCCAGGACCATAATTTTGAGGTTACAAGGGTTTTTTCCCAGTCATTTGATGGAGAATGCGCCCAAGTAGATAACCTAACAATTCATATCTCTGAAAAATCATTATCACAGGTTATTGGTCTACCCCAACAAGGAGAGAAGTGGTTTAAAAAGAAAACAATTGAAGAAAAAGCTTGGACTCCCTTTCTTAGCAGGTCTAGGCAGAAACCTAATTGGGCAACTGGTGTTCCAAGAAGTTCGTTGAAAGATCCTTGGAAGGATTTGTTTTTTCTCATTCAAAAGTATATAAATTATGAAGTGCAATACAATTTCATGTTCTTATATCATATACGCCTCCTCTTTCATTTAAAGAACGAAAAACCTATTAATATTCCCTATTATTTACTCAACAGTTTGACAAAGATGGCTAAAGCCATTCAAAAGAAGCCTAGGAATGAAGATAGAATTCTCTATCACCATGGATTAATAAAGATGATTGTACTATATGAACTACAGAGGAATGATACAACTTGGGAGCAACATATTGCTGGCAATGGTTTTACAGACGAAACCATTAGAGAAGACACTTCAAGAAAATCTGAAGAAGAGGAGAAAGATGACTTTGTTCAGCCAAGTAAATTACAAGAAACAACTTCTATGGGAAAATGAAGTTTTTGAAATAGAAGGGAAAATCAGAAATAGAAGGGTCTGGAAAGAAAACAATCACATACCAAAGGAGAATCACTAGAGAAATGACTAAGGAGCTCAATAAAAAGAATGAACAAAACAGTCAATGGGAGGAGCAAGTATTTACAAAAATAACAAAGAGACCAAGAACAAAATTCTCCACTCCTCAAACTACATCAACATTGGAGGTTGATGGACATAAAAAAATTCTGTATGAATATATAGAGTCCTTAGAGGCTGGTCAAGTCAAACAATCCTCATTTGCTTCAGATGAGAGAGAGTCATCACCATATGAGGACAAAGAGTTTTCCACTTTCACTACTACTACTAAAAAAGAGACCTCCATCCTGTCTCAAGAACCTAAACAGGTAAAATCTTCTACTACGTTTTCTGAATCAGATATGAATAAAAAGAAGAAGAGGATTAGGAGATTGAGGAGTTACAAGTGTTGGATAGATATATTAAAACACAAAACAAAATGCTTACAAGACAAAACATGGAGGTAATTGATGAAAATGACAGTGTAACATCTCGCTCTTGCACGCACTGGGCGAACTTATTCTTTGAGGACACTTGCTTGCAAGTGATCCATATTATTATACTATTGGCCGTTTGATTATGATTGTGAGGCATTATGGATATGATGATATGTTATTCTGTGTATTTACATAGACATGTGCTATTGATTGGGTTCTCATGAGTGTGCAGAACTTTGGACCTCGAGGATGCAGAGGCATCGATGAAACCCCTTGGACTCTGGATCGAGTCAGGGAGTGGACTATTGGGGTTTGATTGTTTTTGATATGACATATGTACATCTGATTAGATGTTATGATGATTGATTATTATTGCTGACATGATTTGTTGATGATGCAGGTTGACGATAACTTGCCGACGAGACTCACATGTGGAGTAGAGAGGTCATGCACGACAACCAGAGACTTTGAGGGAGAGGTGTGGACAACAACCCCACCACAACCTACTAGCACTCTCATTGTGGCTTGAACTATAGGTTAACGATTACCTAGTTCGAGAAGGCCCACAATGCCGTGAGGGCAGATTGCGATAGTCGCTCATGATGATTCTAAGGGGCACGTAATAAGGCATGGGCCTTATTCCTTAGAGGCCTTTAGTCTCCCACAAGATCACTTGGCGGAGTATTGACTCTAGGGGTTTTTGATGTCTACCAAATCAGTCAAGAGGCGAGTGGCACCTTTGTAGCACACAGTGCATCCTGAAGGGCACATCGCACAAGGAAAATGGAAAGAGATAAGTGACACCCTTGGAGCATATACTACATCCTGAAGGGCACGTCGCGATTTCAACAGGTAAGTGAATAAACCTAGTCGGCCTTAAAATGAATGATGTGATAAGTAAGATTTAAAAACAATTTCCCTAATAAAAATGTCACCCAACCTAGTGAAATTAAAATCTAGGTCTAACACATGTGGTAAAGAAAAAATAATAATCATAATTAAACATGTAACAAGAAGGAGGTAAGAAATTCAATTAAATTATTAAAATCAAATTACAATGGGGGATTAAAATTTTAAAAGGGAAATGATTGTTTTATCTACATATGCTAATTTAATTTTTAATTAAAAAGAAAAAGGGTTAAATGGTTGTTTTTCTACACTTGCTAATTTGAGTTTTAGTTAAAAAGGGAAAAGAGGGAAACTTAAAAGAAATAGGAAACTAAAGGAAAAAGGGGAAATAGAAAGAAAAAGGGAAACACAAGGAAAAAGATGAAGGTCTAACTTAGTAAGAAATCTTGCCTTTAAGAACTTTCTAATTATGTACTCAACTAGGAATTTAGTAAAGGCATAAATCATTTAAAATGTGTAAGGGAATATTGAGACACTAATGAGTGTTTTCAGGAATGATTTTTGGTGGGTGAGGGAAATAGGAATAATTGAATAATTATTGAAATTAATTTCTGGTGCAACTAGGGAGATGGGTGACATGTGTACGGGGGAGGTTTTTTCTGATTAAATTAATGAAAAAGAAATTAAATGAGAATTTGGGAAATAAATCACTTAAAAACTCTATAAAAAGGACGGAGGAGGAGGGGGATGGATCTCATCTTTATGCGTAACGTTACGCTGTTGAATTTTTGTCTTGACTAAACTTATCTTATGGGAGTTGGGATACCCAGCTCAGGTAACGAGTGGTAGCTCGACCTTGCGAGGCGAGACGGGTGCTAGTTGTTCCCTGGTATATTGTGCATGGCCCCTTTGCGACTTGGGGGGCTCAGGGGGAAGAAGAGTACCCCTAGCGTTGGTTGGGAGGTATCGGTGAGGTCACATCGGTCAACAAGCAAGAGTTGGCCGGAGCACACGTGGGACAACGACTCAGAGCTGTCACATTGAGCTATGGTGCGCATGCATCTATTTTTAATGGTAGATTAATATTGTTCTTGCACTTTCATTATTGTACTTCTATTGTGTAAAGAAATGTGTTTTACTCAATGTTTTTAATCAAAGAACCTAAAGTCGTCCTAGCCTTATGTTCGCTGCCTTTTGAATTGATTTCCTTGGAAACCCAATCCCTGATTGCTACGACTGCTTTGTTTTTGTTTTATTGATTATTACAAAGAATTTTGTGTTTATCCTTATCCCTTCAGTCATTAGTCTGTGCTTGAGCAGTCAGCCAAGAGTCGAATCGATGATCGTCACTTCGGTGTTTAAAGACCTATAGATTCAAATGCCCTGCTTTTCTGTGCATGGATGATGAGTGCGGGATAAATTTTCACAACTATCTATCCCTTAGTTATCCCTGTGTATCTAAGAATGAGCATCCTTGCATTGATTGATTCGTTGCAGAATGGTTTATCTTTGCGTCTTTTGTTGGATTATCTCTGTGATTTCTGGGCATTTTAATCAGTTCTTGATTGGTATAACTGCTGTGATTTTATTGATAAACCCTAGCCTTGTTCGGTATCACCTCTGTGTTTGGATGGCATTTTATTCTCTGCGATTTTAATGACATTTCCCAGCTCTTGATTGGTAAAATCTCAACGTTATTAAATGTGAATGACAACGTTTTAATTTATATATTGACTGCATTTTTTTACACCTGAATAATATTAAGTTTACTCCTTGAAGTACAACGAAAAATTTTACCTTGAATGTCTGCATTCTTACACTTGAATAACATAAGGTTTATGCCTTGAATAACAACAGGAAATACCTTGAATGCCTGCGTTTTTACACTTGAACAACAACGATTTTTTTGCTTGAATGCCTGTGTTTTTACATTTGAACATCAACGATTTTTTTACTTGAATGCTTGTGTTTTTACACTTGAACAACAACGATTGTTTTTACTTGAATGCCTGCATGTTTACTATGAAAAGGGTAGTGTTTTTGTTGTGCATTGGTGGTGTTTCTATTGTGTAAGAGGGNNNNGCGTGATGGGCAACGATCCACCTTTCTTAGAATTTAGTCACCCTGCGATTTCATCTCTATTGTGCCAGCTTTATCATTTATGCACTCAACCTATTACATACATATTTGACTACGTTTTATGACTTCAAAAGCGTCTTAGTATGTGGGTCAACGATTTTATATCTCCCCTGGTAGCGAATTTATTATACATAGAGATATATTGCGAATTTAATATATAAATTTGAAAGGCAACGTGTTTATCTAATGAAATAAAGAACAACCATCGAATGGCATTTTTAATAGACAATGTGTTATATATTAATAGACAACGCGTTTAGAGAGAGGTATTGGTTGCTGAGCATAGATTATTGACCATGATTTTAATAATAAATGTGTGTGTGATTACACTAGATATGTAATAAATGTGTGTATAAAGATTTTTGGTCAATGATATCATACCTGTTAGTAACGACCTTATCCTCTAGCTGATAGACAACCTTAGCACATATTTAATACAACTTTCTCACCTATTTTATTGACAACACAAATTTAGACCACGTTTCTAATACCCAAACAACGTTTACCTTCACTGTGTTTTACATATGATTTGACTGAGTTTTACTGATGATTATTGACAGCTATTTATAATCAATTCCCTGCTAATTTCCTTTTATAAATATTAATCCTTTAAAGACAACGATTATAGACCAGCAAAATCTAATGACAACGACCTTTTAATACATGATTATCGGACATCATTCATAGACAACAAATTATAGTCAATTTATAGCTAATAATTTACAGTCAATTTATAATGTTAATGCACAACGGATTTATACAGTACAATGACAGCGAGTTTATACCATGGAATGAATGTCAATTTATAGTTGTGTTGACCATCAATTTATAGTGTTACTGTGCAACGAATTTATACAATACAATGATGACGAGTTATACTATGGAATATGAGCTTAGTATAGATTGGATATTGACAGTTATGACATTGTCTGCTCTTGAGACAAGTGTTTTTTGTATAGATGTATATCAGTTTCAATTTCGTAATTGTACATTCTATCTGAAGTGTTGTCTTACATTTATATTGATTGCACTACTCTTTATAAGTATCACTCTTTATTTTCTATCAAGATCATCTCCATGTGACTTGATGAACTCATTTGGTTCGTTCCTTCGAACATATATGTTGGGATATTCTATATGGAAACAATGTTTGTTTTTCTTGATTTTATAAGGCTTGGTTTAGCATGTAGTATGAATGTGTTTTAGCATGTAGTAATACCAGTAAGAACAGTCTAATCGTGCTTGTATCAATGATGGTATGACTACGTTTTAGCATTGGTTACTGTGAATAAATGACAACATGTTTTTATGGAAGCTTGTTCATGATTGTTTATTGAAAGCGTTTTACAATGGTGTTTATTATTATTATGTGACAACGATATCATTGTTAGATATAATAGTTCACAGTTATGATAACATTTATGTTAATAGTAACATTATAGTGGTTCATGCCTTCTCACTTAGACATCATGCCTAACAAATAATGGTTTATGGTTGTTGGCAAGTCGTTTAATAGTTCACGCAATCTAAATCGAGTAATGCCATCTTGCGTCATGTCGACTCGTTGCTTGGGTGTGTGGGTATCATCTTCTTGTCAGTTATTTAGGTCTCCTAGCACGCGGTTTTGTATTGAGAATGTGGTCCAGATAGGTTATGTTGTGCGAGGGTTATTGTCACGCCTATCACCTAGCGACGACATGATTCCTGATGAGGGGATCTTTGCGCGCCCTATTGGATAGAGGCGAATGATAACTTGGTCGGAGTCTGTGCTTTCTGTTGTGGGTGTTTGTTCGTTGTAGTTTTTGTTGGTGCTTGGGTTGTAATGCCTTCATGTGTTTGGTTTTGTGTGCCATAGAGGTTTCTAGTTACTGGTCGCCGAGGCCATTGTGTCGGGATTGTGGATGTTGTCCTTTAGCTTGTAGGCGATGTCATGTTTGTGTAGGGCGGGTAGTCGTTTCTATCTGTCTTTGATTTTCGCATGTTTTGTCCAGTTGCTCGATGTGATAGTGTGTTGATTCATTGATGTCGTCATTGCCTTCCTGCCTAAAAACAAAAAAATATCACTTTTTTCTTCGCTGGTAGTCATAACAATTGGGGTCGCTACAGAAAGGCTAAAGGAAGAGAATGACATATTGCAAAAAGAAAATGCTTTGTTGACCAAACAAGCATATCAATGGTACAAACAAAAGTTGGAATTGAAATTAAAGAATCAAATTCTCAAGGTAAAATTTTTACTGAAAAAACATAGGAGTCTAATTCACAGGGGATCCACATCTAATGTGGATGTTTTGTTGCAAGCAACAGGGGTTATCTGAAAAGTGGACAGAGTAATACAATTTTGAGCATAAATTGCATGAGGAAACACAAAGGATTCTCCTTGGGGGAGATGTTGGGTCTCAATTTTGTCATTAAAAGGCCACATAAACCTTCCTTATATCAACCATATCCACCTCCTTTTTCCTCAGTTTTGTGCATTTTGCTTAAATTGTCATTCGTTGAGTTACTTGCAGACATTTTTGGGCAAAACAAAGACATGGGTTTTGATCCCTGGGTTCACTATATGGTTATTTACCTCCTAGATATGCGAAAGCTCAAACATAAGGGTTTGGTCAACGCGGCAGTCAACATTGCACTAGCGAGGAAATCATGCACCAACATAAATCTGCACCTCTTCTAAAACGGGTGACTTGGGCATGCATTCAACTGTTCCAAGGATCGAATTGTATGTATTCAGATCATAAAACAAGGATGTAATTAATCCATAGAGGATTAATAGCTTAGTTAGTTTCATTTTGGTTTGTATAAATAACTAGAAGGAATGGAGACTTGAGGATGGGATATTAATGAATGTAATGTTGGCAAAGATGTTGTAATCACAAGAACTCTGCTCAACAGATAATACAAGAAATGTTTTCCTAAATGGTGGTGTGTTAAGAAGTTCTTAGCATATGATTTTAATTGTAGCTTGCTTTTGAAAGAGGAAGGCCCCCCTCGCTTCAGAAGTAAAGTTGCACCCATTCTTTTTCCTTTTCTTTATTTATGTTATTAGTTTATGCTCTTTTCTGATTCAAGTATTTCTTTCAATACTGTGTTCTTCTATTTCAACTTGTTGTGTGGAGTGTTTAATTTGCAGGACAAAGTTTCTCATAGAGAACCCTCTCAAACGAATCATGCCTTATAGATTAGGAACATGGTTCCTGTGACAACAAAGTAATTAACATTTCAAATAATTGTTGTGACCTAATTGTTTACAAAATCCAATCATAAGTGTATTTGATTCAAAGAGTAATCAAATCTTAGGAGCTCCGAGTCTATTGGCAACAAGTACAATAATTACCAGCAACACAAAAGCTGCATAGGTTGCTGTCCTCAGTGCCTCTGCTACTATAGAATCGACAAAAGTATCAGAGATTGGAAGCATGATGTTTTTGAACTCTGATCACAGAGGGCGCAATGCGATTTTCCTCCCGTCGGGGAATACGGGGGCCCTACCCCACACCCCCAGGTACTCATTCAGAACCTCGAATCTGATTTTGCTGCAGACTCAAAGTGATCTGCACAAATGGAGCGTGTTGAGACATGGTTGGCCAATAAAGGTAGCAAAATTTGATTTGTTGGTCTCCATGGCATGGGGGGCGTTGGTAAGACTTTGCTGCTTAACGCCATCAACGACAACGAGAAGGTGAGGAATTAATTTGAGCTCATCATAAAGGTAATAGTCTCCAAAAACCATATCTTAGATCTGCAAGATTGCGTTGCCGATAGATTATCCTTGAAACTTCCAGATAAATCCAATTTTGAAGGGCGAACAGAGAGGTTGCGCTCTTATTTAAAGAATACAAAATTTCTTTTTATGTTGGATGATATGTGGGCGGACGATATGTGGACGAGTGAAGAGATTCAAAACCTAGGAGTGTACGTCAATGTTGCAGGTTTTAAAATTGTTTTGACGACTCGAGATAAAGAAGTCTGTGCAAGAATGAATGTGCAAGAGACAATAACAATGGCTCTCACAACATGTAGACCTGGAGTGTTGTTTCTTTCCTGGAGATAGCGCGGGGGTAAATATAGCTTACAACTTTCTTTCGAACATGCGAGGATGTTATCTTTGATGTTGATGGTCCCGCTCCCATTTATGCTTGTGCCTATGCTGCGTCCTTTGATGGATCTCCTCAGTTTCCATCAACACACAATGGGCCTTCTAACTCCGAGATGGTATTGTTAGAGGGTTTTTGAAGGTTTTCACATGATCAGATAAGAGGAAACCAACAGTTTTGTGAAGTGGTTTCAGCTGGGGCATAATTGCATGTTGACATTTGAGGGATCCACCACCGAAATTCCCTTGTCCGTGCTTTTTAACCTTCAGCCGTGGCTTCCCGAAAATTATAAATCAGTGATGGATGATTCATCTCTCCACATATGCTATGCTTCACCAACTCCAAGCCCAAGCAACAGCTTCCAAGTTTCTTTTTCATCCATGTATGCCCATTGTTTTCAAAAACAATTCCAATCCCTATTCGTTTGTCTTTGGCTTACTCCCATGGAGTTTCATGCAATTTTATTCTTATGGGTTCAACAACTAGAAGGGAGGGAGGGGAAAACTGAGTTTACGATGTCCCTGTTACAACATCACAACATACCACTATTGTTTAGCGATTCAGATAAGGAAAAAATCCTATCCAACGGGACTGACCAGGAATTTCCAATCCAATGCCTGGTTCTATTTTCACTCTATTATTTTGACATCATTAACATCCCTATATTGGGAGTTTATTTTCTTTTCTTCTATGCATATTTGAATATTTGATGACCAATGTTACTTTCCTTCGTTTTTTCCGTCTGGCTTTGGCAATAATTTACATCATTTTATATGCGAGTTGGTTCTTAGTTTTATTTTTGAATATATTTCATTGCTTTGAGTTTGACACCTTCTATATTCAGAAAAATATAGATTAAAATTACTACTTTCAGACTATAGCAAAGCTCCTTGTGGCCACTTGAATTTCAACGCTTTAAATTCGAGACTATAGCAAAGCTCTTTCATATTCCTTTTTGCCATAATTGAATTTTAAAAGGGAGACTTTGAATTTTGACAAAGATGAAGTTTTATGCATCAGTTTTTTTTCTAGAAGTTAGGTTTCAATGCATCCTTATTTAACCAATTCACTACTATGACATTCATAGAAGTTAGGTTTCAATGCATCATTATTTAACCAATTCACTACTATGACATTCATACATTTGAAGTTTGGTTTTAAAGATTGTCAGGTGAATCCATGTTGCTATACCCTACTTTTATCTGAATATGGTAGAATCATACGTGAAGGGCTGTTATGTTAGTCTTAGTGCAAACCTTGCTCTCAACCTTCATATTTTCTGGGATGTAGTTATTAGGTCTGTTAAATATATAAGCTAAAGTGTTGTTCATGGAAGGATTGGTAGAAATATTACATTATGTTATCTCGATACATCCTCGGAAGGACCGATTATAATGAATTTCTTGAAGGTCAGCTTCATTTATAGGTGTTCTTTGATTGATAGGAATCAAATCATATTTTCTAGCATGAATATAGTGTCGTAGTAATCATGGATCCACTGACTCCCACACAATTTGATAATCTTTACTACCAGGATCTACAATCTCATGATGGGCTATGCACTTCAGATGAAGTCCTATTCACTGGCTCTCTTTCTTCAAGTACTGTGAATAGATTTGCAGTGAGCGCATATTCTTTTCAAACTGATTTTGTTATTGCCATAACACATCTTGGTCGAACAACAATTGAGACAGGCAACTAAGGTGAAATAAGGAGAAATTTTTGTGCCTTCAATTCATAGTTTCATGTTACCTTCATTTCACTTATCATAGTGGTTTCATATTTCGCGTTTGGTAACGTCTAAATAAGATCTTTCAAATAGAATACACGTTGATGGTGTGGCTGCAACTATGAATAAAATAATTCACAAACTCATGATGAAGTATATGGAGACATATATGTTTAATATCAGGGTTTGAGATCCATCTCCTAAATGGTTTTTGTGAACTTGTGATAAGCGTGTACTTTGATTTTTGACATCAACATTCTTTTATAATAATTAAAAAAAAGTTTATGCTCATTCTTGTATAATAATTAAAAAAAAAATTATGCTCTTGATAATGTTAGTGTGTATTTTTCATTATTGTATTGTTCTTGAAATCTACATTATGGACATTCTTCCATAGTATGTGCATTAAAATTTACCCAACTAGAAGACACCTTTCTAATATCAAATTTCCAAAAAAAAACAAATCTCCTAACCTTTGAACAACATAACCATTCTAACATTTGAACAACATAGCCATTCTAATTCACTTGGGCATTCTCTTTCCCTGGCTTCAAGGATATGTTAAAAGTTATTTTTTGATTTCTTTTATTTTCATAACAAATTACAATTCAATATGTGGGTAGCAAATAACTTTAGATGATATCTAGAATTAAAAAATGTACACATCTTTTATTTTTGCTATATACTTGGAAAAATTTATTAAACCATTCACTTATTTATATTATTTGTTTTTTCATCATCTATTCTCTCACTAAATATGATGATCATAAAAACACATGTTACTATATTATTTGTTTTTTTATCATATATTCTCTCATTAAATATGATGGTCATAAAAACACATGTTACTAGATATTTTTAATAAATAAATTTTTATTTAAAAAAAAAAAGTAAAATGTTAAAAATAAAGGAAAGTTTTATATATTTAAAGATTCGAGTCTTCTTGATATTTATAAATTTGCAATTCAAATATGTTCTTTCATTTTTTTTTTTTAAGAGAATCTTTCAAATCAAGATTATATTATTTGGGAGAAGTAAAGGATGCAGCGAAGCTAATGAGATAAGGGAATAACTCTAAAATTATGTATATGAAACTTAAAAGCATCACCAAATTATGATATTTCACTTTTATAAAAATAAATAAATTTACACATTCATAAATTTGATTCTAAGATATAGAATTAAGAAATATGTTATTCTATTTTAATTGTAAGATATATAATTAAGAAAGATGTTATTCCATTTTAATTCATATAATTATTTTATATAATTATTTATTTTGAAAACTAGGCTAGTTGGTCCGACGTTCAATATCATTAATCGACCAACCACATTCCACGCGTAACCATAGGCAAACCGTGCCCATGTCATAAGTGCAAAGCCCACGAAGGAACCTCAACCCAAGCTTATCCATTACAAGTTTTATTTATTTATATTTACACCGAAAGGCATACACCTATTGACAATGGGTAGATTTAATAGGGGTTTAGTACTTAATAAGTTTTCTATGGACATGATTAAATATGGCTAGAATATTCTTAGTAGTCACACAAAATAAATGGTTGTGATTTCAATCATTAACTTCTTAGCTATTATAAAGACATCAGTTTATGTGTTTACTTTTTTATATTTACCTAATCATATTTAAAAATTACTTTGATAGCTAACTGATTTCCATGTAAGTGACTAACAGAAATTAAAATATTAACACCAGATAAATGAAGTACAACCATTTATTTGTTAATCAATAATAAAATTTAATAAATTCTTTACCAGCCAATACCTTTCGGCGTTCTCCAGCTGCTATATTAGCGGTTGTGCTAGTTATGCAAACTTTAAAAAATATCATTTACTTCGTACTTATTGATCTACTTCAGGTTTATTTAATAATCATCATCATCATCATCATTTATTTTTAAGGTCACGGTTAAGCTAGATATGAAATTGGTGTAGGAGACTTCCTTGTTTTTGGGACAAGGGATCTCCTCCACCCAACTACTATGGAAGTATACATACCCTACATATGTGTTTTAGTATCATAGTAAATGTGCTAATTTTTATTTGGGATTTATTGAAATTATAAATTAACTTTGAGATAATGTACCATGTGAGAGATAAGTCTAGTGCATCGTGTATGAAAGATATGATGTCAAATCCATTTTTATGAACATATAGAATCATTAGGCAATCTAAACAATTTACGCAAGTACCACCAATTGGGTGGGTCTCATGTAAAATGCAATACAATGAGATTATATTATTATTAAAATAATAATCATCTATTTTTAAGGTCATGACCAAGCTAGACACCAAATTGATGTATGAGACCCTATAATCTATTAATCTTGGTGTTTTAATATTTAATGTTAAATGTTTTAATATTTGATGTTAAATGTTTATTTATAAACAAGTATTAGTTAGTAATTGAGAAAAATTAAATTCAAACATCAATTACATAAGAATACAAAAAACTTTGAAATGTCTTTAACCCATAGACACCTTACCTAAAGTGGATGTGTTCGTTATGATATATGTGTGTGTATTTTTGCTTTTTTTAATGTTTTCATATGTAATTGGACGAGGGGTCTTGCATGTGTTCATGTTCACCCCAAGCTAAGACAATTGTGTATGCATTTGGGTTGCTTTTATACTTAAGTGTGGAGGGAAAGAGCTCATGCCTCAAATTGGACACAATGCCAAGTTAGTGACTACCTAACCTTCCTTGATTTCATCTCTTATATATTAAGTTGCGCCTACAAATCAAACTTACATCTAGGCAGTAATTATAACACAATTTTAGTTGTTAAGGCTTAACAATATAACATAAACCCCGACTAATAATCCTTCATGTCATGGTACAATAATAATTATGTTGAAGATTCATAGTAATATAGCCTAGTCAACATCATCACCAGAGCTATCAACATTGTGTCATTGCCACCATTCCCTGAATGGATTCTCATATTTCACTCGAGGCTATAGATGAGACATTGAGAGAACCCTTGACAGTGGGTGGGGAGATGAACCACCCACAAACTGGGGAGGGTAACCCCAAAGGAGTCAAGAAACTTGGAGTGAGGATATACTCCTGAGGATATTATTAGGGAACTCCATAAAATCATGCTCTCGAGGTTTTCTTGGAGCCTTGCAAGAGAATGGAAAAAATACATGGCTTGAGGACATGATGAGGTGATTTTCACTAACAGAATATGCCTCCACCTCGAAGATCAAAACAACATTTTCCAACTTTAAAATAATGTCTTAAATTGGTGAAAACTTAGAGAACCATTTGCATGTTACCAATAAAATGTTTATTTTAATTTGTTTGAGGATTTTTTTTGAAAGAAGTATCTTCCAACGTTATTAGTCCCTGCCGAAGTCCATAAGTCTAGTGATCGATTCATTGTTGACTACAAATTAGTTTGTCTTTGACTATTAATACTTTTCTACTTTGCAAAGTTGTAGATAGGAGACACATTATAGTTATTTTTTTATTATAATTAAATTTATTTTATCAAAGAGGCTATTGACCAACAAGTTCAACCTCTTATTGCCCATATACATTTATTTTCAGTTAGATAACCTAAGTTTTGTGTAGTAGACTCTGCCATAAATGAATAATGCATATGAATTTTTTTTTATGTTAGATGACCAAAGTTTATTAAAGCTCGAATGACTGGAAGCTTGGATGACAACGATGCCCGACAATCATTTATGTCACGGCTTTAAAAAATTATGAAAAATGATCAAGTTGCTTCCTAAATGTTGATCTTTCATCAAAGCCAACGTGGATGACGACGATGCCTGACATAAATTTATGTCACGACTTTAAACAATTATAAAAAATGATCAAGTTGCTTCCTAAGTGTTGATCTTTCATCAAAGCCAACGTGGATGACGACGATGCCTGGCAATCATTTATGTCACAGCTTTAAACAATTATGAAAAATGATCAATTTGCTTCCTAAATGTTGATCTTTCATCAAAGCCACCGCCTCCACCTCTCCATTGCCTTCACAACTCTCACAACCTTCACAACTCTGCAACAAACACAATAAGTCATCACTGGTTTGTTGGTAGTTCAAATAGTGCAGCTACAATTTTGTTCCACCTTTAATCATCATTCATCGTATAAATATGGATTCATCATTGGTTCGTTATTGGTTCGTTGGTGGTTCAAATAGTTCACCTGCAATTTTGTTCCACCTTTAATCATCATTCATCAATAAGATCATTCACTTTCATTCCTATTTATTGTCTTTCATTCCTATTTACGGTTTGCAAGTAGGAAATTGATTTGGATTCCTATTTACTGTTTGCAAGTAGGAAATTGATTTGGCTTCCTATTTATTGTCTTCAAGTAGGAAATTGATTTGGTAATCTACATTGACAAAAAAAATTCTAAGTTCTCAAACTAACAACAAATATTGGTGGTGTTTCTAAAGTTTAGATTCAAATCTAAAAAAATACCCTTACTGTTCTAGAAGATTTATTATAAATCTAATCTCTATGAGTTTCCAAAAATAAACTTTGAAGTTGAAGGCCTAAAATTCAAAAAAATTCATTCTGCACAAGAATTCAGGTGGACTAAACCCTCCCAGTAGTAAGAAGCCTGATAGATTTAAATCGGAGCTACAAAGAAGACCTGAAGCACAAAAACTGTAATAAGCACAAAACTGGTAGTCAAGGATGTTAGTTGCAAATATGGTGCTTAATAGTTGATAGCTCACAAACTCGTTACCTGCACAAAAATGTAAATACCACCTAAGCTCTAATAGTAGACATGATGAACACATGCCTCTAGGGCTTGAATTTATTATACACTTTTCTCTGTTTTAAACTAAATTTAAAAATTTCTCTCTAATTATGAACTTAAAAGTTGGCATGAAAAGGAGAAAAAATGAAACTGATGACCAACTTGATGATGTTAAGTACCTAAATAGACCAACAAATATAATCACCAAAAATATTGAATACACAATATATCCACATAGCAATATAGAAGAAACCACACTTTATTATTATCAAACCCTTGAGATAGGGAAACACCATATAATGGATCCTATTATGGAAGGGATCCTCTCATGTTCACTTGCCTCTTCGAGGGGGCATCCTCCTATTGAGCTACAACTCACAATACAATAATTCTCTTCATATTCCATTACACTGCTTGAACCCCTTTATATAGTGCTACCATCACCTAAGAACATTCTAGAGGAGGAATCTTCTAGAAGTAGAACCTTATAAGAAGTCCTCTTACATTTATTATATCTAACTACCCATTTATTATATCTAACTATCATAGTGGGCCTTATTTAATAATATAGTGGACTTAGTCCACCTTACATTGATTTTCCTCCATTATTATCATTATGGGCCCTCTGCCCCCCCCCCACTACCTCTCTAGCTACCTAACATTCCACACCCCTTATGAAAGCGTTTTCCTCAATGCTTGATGTACAACCCTATACCAGGGTTCCATGGATAAGTGTGGACCATAGTGTTGAATTAGACTAGAGAACCAGGGTCCCATTGAGAAATGTAAGCCACCATGTTGAAGTAGTCCAAACGCCATTGTAAACCAGGGTCCCATGTCCAATTGATCATGTGAACTCCACACAGAAGATATTGACACCCAATAACCAACTGAAAATGATGCTCCCAATAATGAAACCTATCATGTGGATCCAAATAAGAATATGCATCCACATAGTGGGAAAGGGTCAAAGCTGAATCTAGAAGGAACAATACCATTGTAGAATATGCAGGCTAGACACTAGTAATCATAACTAGCTCCTGATGTGTCACATTGATGTTGTCTACAGAAGGTGGAGTAGAGTCATCAAATAAAAAATGGAAGTGGTTATCATCCCATAGATGACAACTATCTATATACCAATCATCACAATCGGCCTCAAAATCATACCAAGCATATATTTCTTGATTATATTCATCACTGATGTCCGCCATAATAAATATTTCATGCATGCTATCCAATGAATCTTGAATACTATGAAAACTATCATTGAAGCCATCTGCAAGGTCATGCAATCTATCATGCAATGTGCCATACAATGTGTCATACAATTGGGCTTTGAATGCTTTAGTGATCTACAGAATTTCTTTGAGGGTTTGAGAGGAAATAGCCATTGGAAACACACATAAAATATACCAAAAGAAAGCTCTTACAATAATTTATTCAATTCCATTGATATGGTAACAATCTGAGCACCCTATGAAAAGTTATGAACTCTGCAGCCCCGCCGCCGTCATGAAAAACCCCCAAAAATAATTGATTTTAAATCAACGATATCTTCAGTTCCAGAGCTTTGATTTGGACGATTTTTTTTTTGAAATTGGGTGCAATTGTGAGAGGAATTTAGATATGCAATTTTATTTTTGAAAACTTCAGCCTCATATGCTACATAAATCATAAAAAT
>ML782168.1:66266-85641 GCA_009831015.1 Picea engelmannii
GAGGGGGCTCCAGAATTCCATGTGCGTCGTTGATCCGGGCGTGCGAATCCTGGCTGCCCATACTTGGTTTTCATTTAAACACAGACGCATTTGCATCCCAAACTTAGGGTAAATGGGTTTTAACCCATTCCTTCGCATTTTACCTCCCGCTACAAGAAATATCGCTAACATAACCCATTTATCAAGTTTTTCACCATTAACTTCACCATCATACATAGGAAAAATAAATTTTACATCAAGTTTAAGTAATGGCATATTAGGCTCATGTTTATGGGAATGTTTTATTGAAGAGCTAAGATTTGAACTTGTAATTGAAGAAGACAAAGATGGAGATGAAGGAGGCGAAGGATGAGGTTTTGGAGGGTCCTCTCTTTCTTCAATTTTGTCTTGCTTTGAAGAGTCCCCTTGAACCAGTCTCTTTTGTTCCAAGTAATCATCATACCACACTTTTACCATTTCCAACATGGCAAAGAAAGTTCTTTGAAACTCTCTTTTGCTTTGATAAAGTCTTTCTTGCGATGCCATCTTCTCACTTTTATATGTCTTCTTTCTTGATCCAATCTCAGGATATCCTTCTATAATCTCTCCTTCACTACAACTTATCTTTTCCCTGGTAATCATGCATACTCAAAAAAACCAAATATCAACCTACTTTGATACCAGTTGATATGAAAATGATATTTTAATGACTTGGGTTAACTTTATGCATGAGTTGATTTACCATTTAGTAATTAAGAGAAGAAGAATATTTAATGAAAGAATGTTGCAGCCATCATAAAGAATGCAAAACAAACAATGAACATTAAGAACAACAAACCATAACGCCAAATATTGATAACACAGTTCAACAAGGTTTCCTACGTCTCTGGGCCTTTGTCTCAGTGGGGGAGGCTTTCTTATTAATCTTCAATGCTTTATATATATATATCAGAAGTACATCAAACATATTACAAAATGGTTTGGTTGTGTTCTTCTCGATCTCAAGAATCCAACACAACTGATGACATTGAAAAAGGCTGAGTGTAGCTCCTGGAAATGTCCTCCAAAGTTTGTTTCCTCAATGGCTTCTCTGCATAAAAATGTCTTGGACTTCACAATTCTTCAACATTTCTCTTTCTATAAACTTGTTATGGTTGTCAAAAACCTATGGTTTATATGGATTTTGAGTTGGGGTTTGCCTCCCAACTTCCTCCCAGAATTTGGCCTAAAAAATGGCTCAAAATCCCCCAAAACTGGGCAAAAATCCATTAAATGAACATAAAATAATTAAAAAATTATATTATATGGTTTAAAAAACCACTTTTTCAAGTATTTGGGTGCGCTCCCCCTTCTCTCTAGGCCCTGGTCATGTGGAGGCACCATGTGGCTAGGAGCCAAACGTCCACACCCCTAATCCTCCGCCCTCGGTCCTGTGTGAGTGCCATATGGCCTCACGTTGGTGTGACAGTCCTCGGTCCATGTTCATGGTCGTGTGCGCCTTGTTCGACGGGCTATCCCTGCTGACCGAGCGCTTATCCCCAAACATCTGCACCATATCAATTCAAATATTTATTATACCATATGGTAAGCAAGGAACATCGATAGCTAAGACGGTTGGCACGTGGTGTGTAGTCCGTTGGTCGCCTGGAAGGTCAGGCGTTCAAGCCCGACGAAGTGCAATTTTTTTTTGAACTGGCCCTCATTAGTCTCATTTGGGGTGCAACGTGGCACCCTGTGATTAGGCCACGTGTGACCCTGTGATTCGTCACCATACACACAGTCAACGCACAGTCAACTTGCACAATCAACCGAAAGCTCATCTTCCCAGTCATCACCGTATGCCACACATCATGCCTAGAGCTTGCCACGTTACTGCAACCTATCATCTGTACCCTGCCACATGTCATGACCTAATCTTGCCACGTCAGCGTCCATACAATCCACATGTCTACCACATCAACACCCGAAAACGAAAAAAATGCCTGACACATGTCACGTCCTGGTGCTGCCATGCCATCATGCTGACGTCATCTGCCACATCACGCTGATGTACTGCTAAATTCAAAAGTAGGACTTTTGACTTTTTTTTGTGTGTTTGAGAAAAAGTTCAGACCGCAATAAGTTCGCCATACGGAGTCAATTTTCAGAAAAAAAAAAAAAAAATGTTAGAATCGACACGATGAGCCCTACACGATGGAACTAGTTTTGTCTGATTCGAAGAACTTTGATTTTTAGGCCTCTCTGGATCCATTTGGATGAGTTAAGGAGTTAGGAAATTTACCACAAGAAAATTTTTATTAGTCATTCATGACATTGTACAAATGAGGTGATAGTGAGATACTACACCAATTTATTTATTTTTACAAGTATTACTTGATTATCTATTTGGTATATATTGCTACCATCAATAATAAAATTTGTTTGTTTCAACAATGCTAGTAATGGAGTAGAAGAAAAAAATGGAGGGTTGAGTGAATGAGAGAGAAGAATGTAGATGAGTCGAGATTTTTAAATTTAGAATACTTGTAAGAGATTTACAATTCTTACAAGAGCCATGGCATTGCTCTATGGATGACATATTTTCATTGAGTCCCAACTATTTTCGAAGAAAATTATATCGATATTTCTATGCTTCATAATAATAATAATCTATTTTTAAGGTCATAGCCAAGCCAGCACACCAAATTGGTGTATGAGACTCCCTTGTTTGTGAGACAAGGGACCCCCCTCCACCTAACGATTTGACTGGTAAAGTCTACGAAGGTATACATACCCTACCCCCCTCTAGATTTGAACCTGTAACCTCTTAAGAGGAAACACATGTTCTTAACCATTAGGCCCACTCAGACTGTATAATAAGAGTAGATGGTTTTATTAAAATGTTTTGATTTTATATTCTTATTAAATGAAAAATAATATTAAAATTAACATAATTTGTGTTTTTTTAATGTTCTCCATTTATTTTTGGTTATGATATAAAATGCATGTGATATAATAATGATGGATGGTTTCATTAAAATGTTTTGATTTTATATTTTATTAAATAAAAAATAATATTAAAATTAACTTTAAGGATCCATAATTTGTGTTTCCAAAAGTTTCCTTATGTTCTCCATTTATTTGGTTATGATATAAAATGCATGTTGTCCATTTATTTGGTTAGGATATGATATAAAATGCGTGTTGATGGTTTCATTAAAATGTTTTGATTTTATATTTTATTAAATGAAAGATAATATTATTTTTTCGAGGCATTACTTTAAATGCACATATCCATTTTTCCTTTTTAATAATTGACCATGATTTTCCATTTTGCCTTTTTAATAATTGACCATGATTTTCAAAATTACCATTTGTATATTTTTGTATAATTATCATATGCAAAACCATCTTGTTATCATTTGCATATTTTTGTGTAATTATCATATATGTTAAACCACCTTGCATATTTGATAATTGGTCATGATCTTGCGATTTGTATAATTATTATTTTTATATTATTATTGTAATTTGTATAATTATTATTTTTATATTATTATATGCATGATCATTTGTATAATTATTATTTTTATATTATTATATGCATGATCATTTGTATAATTATTATTTTTATATTATTATATGCATGATCGTTGTATATTTGATAATTAGTCATGATTTTACAATTTGTACAAATTTCATTTATATTTTTTGTATATTCATATTTGTATATTGTCATATACACAATTAATTGTTTTACTTTCAATATAAGTTGATTTTTCAAAGATATTTTGTTTAAAATAAATTATGAAATAATGTAAATATATATTATTTTTCTAAGTATAATTTTTCTAATTAAAAATAAATTGAGTTTTTTATTAATTAATTTAAATATATATAAATTATATATATAATTTAAATCTTAAAAATTTGATAGATATGGATTTTAAAACATATGAAAAATTAATAAGATCATGATCAATTTAAATTGGAAAAGCATGATACATATGGATTTTAAAACATAAGAAAAACTAATGAAACTATGACTAATATTTGTTGGGTATGTGTTATATTATTTGCACGAGTAGTATATATGAGGGTAAGGGTGGGGCATAGAGAAAATGTAAATACATTTTCTCTAATATAATAATAATAATAATAATAATAATAATAATAATAATCTATTTTTAAGGTCTACCCCCTTTGTGACCTCTTAAGAGGAAACACATGTTCTTAACCATTAGACCCACTCAAACTATATATATCCTATCCCCACTCTCACCCTCATATATGTATGAAGTGGTATTTCATATATTTTTATTAATTATTTTATATTTTCATATTTTATATAAAACTTAATAAAATATAATTATAAAATTTTAACTTTTTTCATATAATTATTCATTTATAATATAAATATTTTATTTTAAATATTCCAAAAAATTATATCTTCACATTTATATGTTATCCATTTAAAATGAAAATTATTATTTTCTTATAAATTATATAAACTATATAATGCAATAATCTTATTATATACTTCATTTAAATCACTCAATTATTTTTAATATACTATTTTAATATAATGGTATTAAAAAACTATAATTTTACCTATATATATATATAAACTAATAAAAGTGTTTTTCCATCTATCTATAGGTTTTAAATTAAAGATGAGATTAGCTTTTATTATCTATAGGTTTTAAATTAAAAATGAGACTAATTTTTATTTTCATTGTTCTCATTCAAGATATTCACACATGTTATTATTCTCTTACTTTTGATCCATTAAATGTATTTTGTTTGATTCCTACATTTTTATAATATAAATTTTTTAATAGGTTTTTTTTTTTATTACTAAATTTTGTTGGCACAAAACTTGATATAGTAGATAGAATTACAACAATTACAATAAACATTTGCATTTATGCTTTCAAGTGACATTAAATTACCTTTCACAATGCCATTCAAAGACTCCATCAAGACCATCTAGATATCCAAATGTATGTGGGTGTTGCATTGTATATATGACATGATAAACCTCATCCAACACTTTATTTTGGGAAACTAATAAAAATTATAAAAATTATGATGATAATATGCAATAAAATCTATTTCTTATTTCTTATTTTCTCTTTAATGGTCTTTATAACATATTTTGTTTTAATAGAAACAATTATCAAGACTATTCAATGGATTTTTTTTAGAATTATTTAAACAACATTTTCTATTTTGTAATAGATTTATTTAAAATATAGAGATAATATTAATCAATGAAATAGTTTTTTCTATGTTATTTGGATCTCCTCCTAAGTTAAAATGATCATCGAATTTAGTAAACTCATATACATTGTTTATTAATCTAATATATATTGTTTCATTTTTTATTATTACTAATGTTGTTTTTAAAGAAAACTTCATTTCAACTATTAATAAAACTATATGTATGTGACATATATAAAAAAAAATCATATAAAGCAACTCTCAAAAGCATATAACCTATAATCTACAAATTGTCTTAAGAGGCAAACATTTATAGAAAAAAAAAGATTACATAAAGCAACTCTTTAGCCTATAGTTTACAAATTGTCTTAATGAATAAAATAGAACATTGCAAATGTCTAATACCTAAAAAGCCACCATTGGAATTTTAGAAGCCTATCCAAATGCCCAACTTAAAATCCACCTTGTGAAACTACCACTTGGATTGTAAGTATAGGTTAGGATAGAGAGGATTACCATCATAAGAAGTAAACTTAAAAACATTGTTAAATAATTTTAGATACATAATCTTTTTCTTTTTTCTTTTTACCAAGATGAAAATCAAAATTTTTATCTAACTAATTACCAACATTTCTATCTAACTAATTACCATGTGCATAAAAATCTATGGCTCAAGAGATTTTACTACCAAGAAAGGAGGACGACTTTTAACTCTTGTGGAAGTAAATAATTGGTTATAAAGAGGTCAAGCTTACTTCCATGATAACTTAACCAAATGGAAATGCCACTCAATATAAAAAAATATGAAAAAAAATGTCTTCTTTGACAAGTTACATAGTTTTTATAAAGTTTGAAACCTAAAAAAGAAGCTACATAGTTTTTATAAAGCTTGAAAACTAAGAAAAGAATATGTTTATAACTTTATTAACTATGATATTAAAAATGAATTTAGTACTTAATCATGTTAACCATGATATTAAAAATAAATTTGATATTTAATATTTAATCATGTTATTAAAAATAAATTTGATATTTAATCAATATAATCAATAATATTTTTTATATTTAAAAAAAAAATCATTCTTCCACATTCATTAATCAAATCAAATTTAAGATTCAAGACACATTCTCATCTAGAGATAAAAAAGTCTCAACCTTTCAATACATGAATACTTCCATAAAAATCTCTGCAAAAGATTTATCATTTTACTTCACAAATGGTGACCATCATATGCATTGGTCGACTGAGTATCAAAGAAAAATTATAAATCCACTTTATATTATCAAACAATAGGGTTTTAAAAAGTGTAAGAATTATGGGATTATGAAATTATAATTTAAAATACAAATATTGCAGAGTGGAAACTTGCGAGTAGCTTCGAATTCAATTACCATGTAATCTTTTTATGGCCAATTATGATGTCACTATATTCACTAGCGTTTTCATGAAGGTAAATCAAGTTAAAATAAATTCTTCATTTTTCTTCTTAGGGTCAATTATGATGCGTTTTCATTAAGCAAATCAAGGTAATATTGACAATTAACCAACCCAGGTTCACCTTTACCTTTTCCAAAAAGCATCATGAATTTGAATTTTTATCTGCAAAACCCCAATTGCAGAGGCGGCGAAATGTGTAGGAGGACACAAATGACAATGGAAGAACTGAAGCCTCTGTGGATCGTTCAAGCTCTGTTGATAATTCATTGTTATGTCGGATTAGTTTCAGGACACCTGCTGCACCAAGGCAGATGGGAGCTTCTCTTGCAAAATGCGGGAGTTTCCGCAATGCATATGACGCTCACCCACACCAATAAACTCCTCATTTTCGATCAAACGCTCGCCGGTCCTTCGCGGATCAGGAGAACCGACCCACCCTGCAACAAAGCCACCGCTGCCGCCTCGCAAGATTGCTGGGCACATTCGATCGAGTACGACATCGCCACGAACAGGGTGAGGCCTCTACACCTGCTCACCGACACCTTTTGTTCTTCGGCCGCCTTAGCCAGCAACGGTACACTCATTCAGACTGGAGGATCGAGCAATGGGATAAGAATTATACGCTACTTCGTCCCATGCTCCGACGCGACCTGCAACTGGATCGAATCGACGACCCAACTCACTGCCAACAGATGGTACGCGTCCAACCAGATCTTGCCCGACAATCGGGTCATCGTCGTAGGGGGGCGCAGATCGTTCAATTACGAATTCGTTCCGAAAGCCCCCTCTGAGGGGGCCTTCCAGCTTCCATTCCTGGCAAAGACCAACACTGTGGGAGAGGAGAACAATCTCTATCCGTTCCTCCATCTCTCTTCAAACGGCAATCTCTTCGTATTCGCTAACAAGGATTCCATCCTCTTCGACTACAAGAAAAACCAGGTAGTCAAAACCTTCCCCACCATGCCTGGAGGCGGCGCCCGGAACTATCCTTCGTCTGGTTCTTCCGTCATGCTTCCGCTCGAGTCCGCTAATAATTTCCAGAAGGTGGAGATTCTAGTCTGTGGAGGAGCCCCCGATGGAGCTTTCAAAAAGGCTACCATGAAACAGACGTTCATGGAGGCGCTGAGGAGCTGCGGGAGAATGGAGATCACGTCCCAGAATCCGCAATGGCGGATGGAGAACATGCCCGGTCCGAGAGTGATGTGCGACATGCTCATTCTCCCCACTGCCCAGATTCTCATAATCAACGGTGCCAAAAATGGCACGGCTGGCTGGCAATTTGCCCGGGAGCCTGCATTGAGTCCGTTCCTCTACACACCCACAGAAGCATTGGGCAACAGATTCAGGGTCCTGGCTCCCACTAAAATCCCGAGAATGTATCATTCCACTGCCAATGTGCTGCCCGACGGACGTGTTCTAGTAGCAGGGAGCAACACAAACTATAGATATCGCTTCTCCGGCGTGCCGTTTCCTACCGAGCTGAGAGTGGAAGCGTACATTCCTTTCTATCTGCACTCCCATTACGATCCGAAGAGGGTGAACATCGCTGCCATTTCTACGAGGGAGATCAAATACGGGTCGAAATTCATCGTTCGTTTCTCTCTTTCGAGGAGACCGAGCGACAACATAAAATTTCATGCATACGCCCCGCCCTTCACGACGCACGGTTCGTCCATGAACCAGAGAATGCTCTCACTTGCAGCCACGCCCATTGTGAAGGGGAAGGGCGGCTATTTAGTTGGTTTGACGGCTCCACCAAGCGCAGTGGCGGCTCCTTCCGGGTACTACCTGCTGGCCATTGTGAATGGAGGTGTGCCCAGCGAGGCGAAATGGATTCGATTCATCAGTTAGACAGACAGGATTTCGGAATTTATGAAACCGGTAAAGTCGCTGGTATTGGTGTTGAATACAAAATGGAAGGTCGAGTAATGACACAGTGTAAAGTAGATGAGTCAAGAATATTGACATATTCTTAATGTAACAATACTTTGTTAGAGTTATTGATAGAGCTTGAGTGAAGTTAATGGTTAAGAACATGTGTTTTTGTGTCACAAGTTTATGAGGCGAGGGTAGGGTATGTATATCTTTGTAGACTTTACCAGTCAAATTACTGGGCTGAAGGGGATCCTTTGTCCCACAAACAAAGTGGTATTTATTTATAATTATAATTATATAATGGTTTTTAAAGTTATTTAAAAAAATACAAGTTTTGATATTTATAATTTGTTAAAAAATGTAAAGATAAGTTAGTCACACTCAAGCTAGATATCAAATTGGTAAAGTCTAAGAACGTATACATACTTTATCTCTTTGGATTTGAATATGTGACCTCTTATGAAGAAACATATGTTCTTAACCATTAAACCTAGTAAATATAACATGAGGTATACATACCCTATTTCTTTAGATTTGAACATGTAATCTCTTATGAAGAAACATATGTTATTAACCATTAAACCTAGTAAATATAACACATATGATATATCATATGTGTTATGTTTTATTTTTAAAATTAAAATAAATAAACTCCATATAAAACAAAAAAAAACATCTTAATTAATTATGAGAAATTCAAGCAATAATAAAATCTATACATAAATCATCAATCATCTATTGCAATGAAGATCTTAACAATTAAACCTAATAAATATAACACATATAATATTATATATGTTATAATATAACACATATGATATATCATATCATATGTATTATGTTTTATTTAAAAATTAAAATAAATAAACCCCATATAAAACAAAAAAAACATCTTAATTAATTACGAGAGACTCAAGCAATAAAATCTATACATAAATCATCAATCATCCTAATTATGAGAGACTCAACCACAATAATAAGACCTTACTCATAAATCATCCACCTAGAGAATCCATAAAGAACTATGATGTTTTAAGTCCTTGGAATTCTATAATGTCTTAAGGGTGCATAACACGCATGCAAAACATTTAACTAATTAAAATTCAACCTCTCACCTTGGAGAAAGAGCACAAAGGTTTTTATTTAACCAATACCTTAAGTTTATACTATGGTCTTCTTATTTTTGGTATGTCCTTCATTTATCACCTCATTAGCATCAATGGGTGAGTTCAAAAAGGTAACTTCTCACATTTTCCTTATTAGTCCCTTGCACGAAGGGACTTAAGTTTATACTATGGTCTTCTTATTTTTGGTATGTCCTTCATTTATCACCTCATTAGCATCAATGGACGAGTTAAAAAAAGGTACCTTTTCACATTTTCCTTATTAGTCCCTGCACGAAGGGACTTATAGTAAATGATTTTCAACATTTCTATTAATCATGCATAATAAGACTTATAGTAAATGATTTTCAACATTTCTATTAATCATGCATAATAATTAATGAACTTTTCATGTTTTAACTTAATGTTTTGGGTAATTGGTACATTTTAAAAGTTTAGTTTCATTAATTTATTCAAAGTTTTAAAGTTTAAACTCTTATTTGGCTTCATATCGAGACAAGAGGCTTCTCAAACATAGGAAACAAGGGCTTTAAACTAAATAAAATGAATATGCAACAAGCAAGGTGAATTAATGCTAAGTTTCAACTTAGCATTAATTCCCAAACATTAAATGTTTAATGTTTTGGGCGCATAAAGTCTATAACCCACTTTCTAATGTTTGGAGGTGGCCTTGGTGTTGGTGTCTCACTGTGACCTGTATCATAACACGTGTCATATCCCTGCAACGTGTTCACTCATGTCTATGTCCATGTTCATGTTCTTCGTTGATTTCCCCGTGTTGGGCGACGAAGGCTTCCATTGCAATCCATCCCTATGTTATGCTCTTTCAAGAACATCACCGTTGATTGATGTCGCCACTGGCTTAGGGAATGCCAATAATGGTAGCTTAAACCCTTACGCTTGAGGGTTACCTAGGATGGAACTAGATCATTCGACAAATTTGTGGGAATGTCGTTGGCAATAGTATCTGGTATGATCGATGCTTCTTACGTTATGAAGAATAGTTTCATCGGAGAACTGTACACAGATACACAATATATTTATCATGAAGGCAATATCTCCAAACTTGATGAATTTAGTGTTGTTGTTGAGAAGCTCTTAAACAAATTATCAGCTGAAGTAGCACCTGGAACGAAACGATATTCTTTCGGTTAGACTGTGGACTCGCTGTTTCTGAAGATTTATGGTCTGGTCCAGTGCACAAGATATCTATTTACCGATGTCTGTCATCTGCAATTGATTATATTTTCACACATTATATGGGAATTACAGGAGTTCGGCTTTGGGGGAAAGGCTACATAGTTCGTTATGATATATATCCTTTCTTTGATACGACTATACTTTCATCACCCCTTGTGGAAGCACCACCGATTAGTAGGAGAGATAAGTCTTCAAACAAAACACCCACAATTTTAGTTGTTGTGGGTGGCTTTCTTCTGGTGTTGATCGTATGTGTTTCAACAACTTGGAGAAGAATGAAGTCTGCCATATTTTGAAGGGGATACAAAGGTACTACACATGATAAATATGAGTTTGTAGGTTTTATTTTAGAACACCCTTTATCTTTATCTGTAGATGTTAATTAGAGTCTCGAATTTATTTTCCCCACATCTTAGTCATCCATGATATCCCACATCTTCGTAAGTGGACTAATTTCCTTCAAAACATCTTTAATACACTATCCACCATCATAAAAAAAACCCAATCTGAATCCACGATGAAAAATTAGCACAAAATATTCATACACATAGGCGCATACAAGGATAATTAATGGATAAATTTAATACAATATTACATATAGGGTTTTGAAAAATTCATTGTCGTTGGAATCTTGTGAGGCAAAAAATCCATAAACGATATAGTTTCAGGGGGTTTTAGGATTTTTCAAGCCACCCTCAAAACCCTTAGACTTGGATGAACTAAGTTCTTATTAATAGTAGATGGAGGAACCGATTCTTTAAAAAAACAAACTACACACATACACAAAGATTTATTAATAGTAAATGGCGGAACCAATTCTTTGAAAAAAACCACACACATACACAAAGATTTATTAATAGTAAATGGCGGAACCAATTCTTTGAAAAAAACCACACACATACACAAAGATTTAATGGATTCCGCAACATACTCGTGATTTTTTAAAAATGAAGCAACATTCAATTTTTACCCAAAATTTTCCGAGGTAGCTGTCTATTTTGCAACAATGCTCGTTGAAGCTAATTTGAATTTTATGAGCAGAACGAAATGACTACAGATTATTAACAGATGCTTAACACAAAATAACAGAGATATAATAAAACTGGTTTTCTATTCAATAAGGAAAAAGATGAAACTGTAAAATGCAGCGGAAATAAGCTTGTTGGAATGATGACAGCTTATCTCTGAGAAGAGATGTAACGGTTGCGCTCATTCGTAAGAAGATGATTACAATGAGTCTATGAAGGCATTTTTACAATAAATAGGAACGCCAAAAACCCTAGACATCCAAAAACCTTACCCTAGGAGATGAAGCACCAAAAGTCATGTGGGCTCTGTTTGGGTAAGTTAGTACATCAACTTCCTGGGGTCGTAACTTTTGCATATGATCACCGTTTTAGGCGTATGATAGCCTGTTGGAAAGGTAT
This sequence comes from Picea engelmannii, assembly GCA_009831015.1. NCBI lineage: Eukaryota > Viridiplantae > Streptophyta > Pinopsida > Pinales > Pinaceae > Picea > Picea engelmannii. The sequence continues at coordinate 78,512 of ML782168.1, forward strand.
CATTGAGGAGATTCATTTTGGAGGCTCAATTATGCCTTTGACTATCATTGAGAATCTCTATCTTTAAAAACCTTCATTTAGGCCCTCAAAATGGCCTCATAAGTTAAAACTGCTAAAAATAGTAAATTGCCAAAATTGTCAGAAAACTGTTTAGAGCCAGTTGGAAAAGGTGGGTGGCCACCGATATCCACCTGGATCATAAGATGATGTTTATTTTCTTTCTTTTTGTTTGGGAAGATAAGGAGGTCTATGATCTTCTTCGTACTAAATACCTGCAAGTGATGAGGAAAGGAAATAATGAATTTCCAAAGAATGATTCTTAGTGCTAATACTTGAAAAGCTGCAACATTTACTGGATCTATCTTTCTTTCTCGGCATGAAATCTAGACAAGTAGTGAAAGAAAAGCATAATGTATTTCTTATGCAATCTCCCGCAGTAGGTCCTGGCATTTTAACATTCCTGAAAAGATACAACGTTTACTGGATCTATCTTTCTTTCTTGGCATGAAATCTGGACAACGAGTGAAAGAAAAGAAAAATGTTCTTCTTATGCAATCTCGACAGCAAGTGAAATAAAAGTGGAATTTCTTATGCAATCTCGACAATTGGTGAAAAAAAAGGTGGAATGTGGATGAAATCTTGACAGTTGATGAAAGAAAAGTGGAATGTGGATGAAATCTCGACAGTTGGTGAAAAAAAAGTGGAAAGTGGATGAAATGGTTATGTGGAGATAATATTGAGTAGCATGCAGTGAGTAAATTGTATTTTCATCTTGTTCATGGTAAATTGGCATGGAGCCAAGTCAACTCTTAACTCACCACGTGACTATTAATGTTAACCATTATAGAAAAACATAACCCACGATGAAAACGTACTTCCGTTTCATCAACTACTACTTATTAATATGAACTAAGTTTCGTCAACCATTACTTATTAATGTGAACTACAATACTTCCGTTTCATCGACCATTAGGTATTAATATGAACTACCTTTCGTCAATTATTACTTATTAATGTGAACTACAATTAGGAGTAAAGTTGATGACTGTGAATTCAGAAAGTTAAATCATGCTTACATGAAATTCTAAAACTATCATCACATCAATGGGCCATCATGATAGTCACAAATGTTAAAATTTGTCTGCGTCCTGCAAGATGTTCATGTTCAAGTTCAAGTGGCCCATCAGATTCCAGAAGACATTGACGACAACCTATTTGTTGGCTCCATAACTATTCCATGCCAGAGCATTAAATGTTGTGTAGATCATGTATACGTCATTGCTGTATATGAAGCAATTCATAAGCAGTTTCATTTAACATTATTATTGCTTACTATATGTTTGTGATGGTTCTTCTTAAGTTTCAACTCTTAGAATATATGTTTGTGATGGTTCTTCTTAAATTTCAACTCTTCTTCCAATACACAATGAATGCTATTCCATATGTTTTTTTCACTCTAAGAGACTTTGAAATCAAGGTGTTTATATCTTCTTGGGAGGGACTTGTTTCTCAACAACCCTGCTTGTTACTCCAAGTCTTCATTTTGAAGTGTAAGAGGTCATAATAATTTAAGCAGTTGAAATAATGGGATTTACAATGATTGAGGAATGTCATCTTGGCAATATTTTTGGGCATTCTTCATTTTGATTTCCTTTCTCAATTTCACTTGATATCCTAGTAAGTAACATCAATTTTGGATCTTTATCCTTTGTGATTTATGGTACTTATTGAATCTAAAGTGGTTAGTGAATTCAATTTGGGTTTAGAGTTTGAATTAAGTGCAAATCAATTCTTTCCTAGGTGGTTTAGGCATTTTGGACCTTTCTTTTGGCAATTTGTTTGGGTGCCTCTAGATGTGCTCTTTTTTTATAGGGTTCTAGGTGATTTTGATTGTCTTTGGATCTCTATTTTTTGTGGATGAGGTATTGCCTCTATGGAAGTGTTATTGGGTGGTTTTGTGTTCTTTTTGTTTGGAACGAAATCTAGGTAAGAGTATATAGTGTTTGGCCTCAATGGAATACACTAGTGACTTTCCTTATCAAGGGAGCAATATATTATGTGACATACTTGAAATCTAGAGGGTTATGAGGGGGCATGGGAATCTGATTTTTGACAACAAGACTTCTTTATATTATATTACATCTAAATTGCATGGGCATAAGGAATCTAGTAATACAGAGTATTCCCTATTAATAGAAATGGTTTTGTAGTAAAGAAAGCAAATTTAGTCACTTGAAGTTGAGTGTTGAATGCTCAGACAAATGGTTTCTCACCAGAATAGGTCTTCTCAATCCGTAGCTTCAAATACTGGATTAGCCTTCGAGGAGTTCGAAGAAGAGGAAAAATTATACCAATTATGTGAAGATGAAGATACCGAAGCACATGAATAATCATGTTCTTATTTTGGGCATTTAGATGGTCATAATAACCATGTTCTCCATTAAGACATAGCTTATTTCATGTTTGGCAATGTAGGGTTGATATTGGGAGTTTTATTTAGGACTTATGCTAGCCAAAATTTAAGGTCATCTTAAATGAAGGATATTTTTGGATTTCATAAAGCAATCTATCAATATTCTCTAAACTATTTTTGTATTATAATACTAATACTAACTAGCACAACCATATTATAAAGGTGGTTGATATACGCCAATAGGCCATATCAATCATTTTTATAATAAATATGTAAGTTTCACATTAAGGTTAGGGTTTTATATTAGGATTAGAGTTAAAATTTTAGATTAGAATTAGGGTTAGGGTTTTATATTAGGATTAAAGTTAGAATTTTAGATTAGGATTAGGGTTATAATTTCAAATTAAAGTTAGAGTTTCAGATATACTCCATTTATAATTTTAATAATATATTTGTTTATTTATTTAGTAATTTTTTATATATTGTTTTATAAATAATTATTTTATTAACTGTTTTTAACTTAAATAACTCTCAACCAATTTAAAATGTAAAAAGATAACCTAAAATATTCACAACAACTAATATTTAAAATAACTCAGTGCAACATATTAAAACTTAGTCATTAACATATACACATTAAAAAAACTCTTATACAAATAATTGTACTGTAAATAAATTAATCACAACATTATTACTTGCTTCAAAATCATCAACATATACACATTAAAAAAATCTTATACAAATAATTGTACTGTAAATAAATTAATCACAACATTATTACTTGCTTCAAAATGATCACAAAGATATTGTGCCGTAAATAAATTAATCACAACATTATTACTTGGGCCAAGTGATTACAAAGATACTGTGGTAATTGTGTCGTGCACAAAGAGTGGATTCCAATACTATTACAAATAATTTAAATAAATAATTTAAACATGGTTAAGTGATGTATTCTTCCTGGAAGGTGTAAAACCACAAAAGCATTAAAGTCATAAATAAGATAGAATATTTTTTTTATAAGCAAGAAATCACAATCTCGAGATCATTAAGGAGGCTCGACGTTGATTAACTTACGGTTCATGTGAGATTAATCATAGCTCAATAAATTTTATCGGATCGGCTATGATCTTATTATTCCAAAAATACTTCTTATTATTGACAGATTCATTTTTTCTGAATGAGATTTGGTATCATTAATTTTTTGTTATTGATGGATTATTTCTTGCGAATGAGATTTGGTATTATTGATGGATGTATTTCTTCTAAATGACTATAACTACAAGTTTGATTTATCTAGTAACTCAATGTGTATTCAACTATTATGTTAATTGATTATGACTAATGAAAAAGTTTGATTTATCTAGTAACTTATTGTGTATTCAACTATTATGTTAAGTGATTATGACTGATGAAGAAGAACACTAAACTTAGTCATCGTTAACCTAAATCAAGGTAACAACGGGCCTGCATATGGAGTGATTCAAGAGCAATAATAGGGTTGTGAATATATAATTGAATATTATTGGGTATATAAAAAACAATCCATCTTCTCTATGGACACATGAAATCAAACTTCTAACCTCAAACCATCAACATGTTGTCTATAGTCTGTCCTCAAGTCTACTAAGACATGATCCATCCAACTGCTTGCATGTTATTGTGATACCCTATCATTGGATATCCAAGTAACAAAATATCCATCCAACGACTTGCATGTTATTGTGGTACCCGATCACTGGATATCCAAGTAACTAAATATCGTTAACCAATTAGAAAACTAACCAATTAATAGAAATTAATAATAAAGAATTTAATAAACGGCTTACATGATATGGATATTCATATGCATATAAATATGAGAATACATTTTGGATTCTCTTACCTACTCTCTTGGCAATGTATAGGAGAGGAGAAAAAATAGGGTACAACAATATGAAATCATTTACTCCATTCCTGTATGTATATACAAGCACCCGATTGTCCACTCTATAAACTACCTTTAGCTGAGTAGAATACCAGGTAACATCTCCGAATTCGTGATCTAGACCAAAGTATGATATGTTGTTTTCTAGACCAGAGTCATCTTGTTGAACGAATCAACATTCGTGATGAATTGCTTGAACATAGGTTGAAATTGGAGAGTGTCCTGCGTAGAATAGAGAAAAATGAGGATCACTTGAACATATGTTGCAATTGGAGGGTGGCCTGCATAGCACACAGAAAAATGAAAAGATCGGTAGTTGGAGGGTTGCTTGCGTATCACAGATAGAAACAAAAAAATCAGTGGTATTGGGAATCGAAAAAGCAAGTTGCTCATTAAAAGTGGAACACCACAGACAAAAGACCATAAAATAAAACGTCCTCCAACCTACCAACATAAACATAAACGCCAATACGTGCCTGCCAACATAAACGGAAACGCCAATACGTGGCATCTGTCTGGTAGGATTATCCATGGTGCTCCCTCTGGTAGTGAACAATTTCGCTCCATTTTTTCCATATCACTCTATGTTAATATTTTAATTTTTGCTAATTAACCAGACGTGGCAATCAGCCAGGGAACACAATAATTTAAAAAAAAAATAAACGCATAAAGGTATGTCTTTATAAAAGCAAGGAAGTTAATGGTTGAAATAATAGCCATTCATTTATTGTGATGACTAAGAATATTCTAGCCATATTAAATCATGTCCATAGAAAACCTATTAAGCACTAAAAACCTATTAAATGTGCCCATTTCCAATAAGTATAGGCCTCTTGGCGTAATTATAAAAAAATGAATTTGTATTTCTTTTTATGTTCTATATTTTAAAAATGTTTCAACCAACAATTTTTTTTTTTTTTTGGGTGTTTTAAGACATCCTTAATATAAGTGCATGGTGAGTGCAAGTTAATGATGGTCTCTCATGATGGGTTAGTGGCAATGCAAACATGGAAAAATAACAATTTGTTAACTTGGAGGAATTATTCAAAGTACTTTTACAATGAATTTGAATATGGTGTAAGAAGATGAAACCTAAGAAATTGAATTAGCTTTCCGGTTGTTCTAGTGTGGTGTATTTTTTGGAAATTTATAATATTAATTTTGTATTCTTTTTCAAATTATGAAAGTCAATATATCCTTGAAATTGCCTAAGAGGGTCTTAACATGATCAAAATAATTTATTTTTCTTAGATCATAGATATCAGTCTCCTCTAGTGCAGAAATAAGAGAGGTATGTATTCTAGGATTTTGTATGTGGAGACAAAAATAGATTAAAAATAGTAAACAATATTAATTAAAAAAAACTATATATTTGGAATCTCCATAGTTGACTGTATCTATGTATTTAGTTTACTCAACAACTCAATTTTGTAGCCTTTAGAAAAATAACTTAGAAAAAAAGATATAGAGAGGTATTCACAAAAATTGAGGTTTTTATCAATTTGCAGACTGAACCACTAGGTTTGTCATTCCAAACCTAAATCCAAGGCAACCAAGTCAACATACATGTACGCTAAGTTTTCAATCCCGCCCAAAATACTTGAATTCAATAGAACATGCACACACTCTAGGAACGTTCACATGTTCTTAAGAGGACACAAACACTCTAGGAGCAAACATGCATTCATAATAGTGTGGACGTGATTTAGGAACGTGCACACATTCCTAAGAGCATGCACACACTCCTATATCCTATCTCTTATTTTCCATTCCCCCCTCCTCTCTCTCTCTCTCCCACACTTTGAACACCCCTCCATCTTTCTCCCCCCTTTCTCTTTTTACCTCTCTCTGTTGTGGGGTATTCTACCCTACGGACTAATAAGCTAGGGCTCTAAACTTATACGCAGATCATGACCCTCAAGACTTAACTTTTAACCTTCTACCCAAATCTGAAACCCCGATTTTCCCATGCACACAAAAGAAGAATGAACCAACCTTTTTTCGATGGCTGAAGTAGATCCTCCGTTGAGCTCCTTATCCCCTTGCTGCTGCTCCTCCTTCCAAAAGCTTCCATGCAATCAAGACAAGACTATGCATGTATGCTACTGATCTATTCTAAGGTTAGAGATAAAAACACAAATCAAATAACATAGATAAGACTCATGTATTCGGGACGGGAAAAGTATATTTTTTATTAACTTCAATATGAACCAACTTACAATGATTTCTGAGGCCGGTCACCGTTCCACGATCCTGATCCTGGGCTCTTCCTCTTCTTTTTGTCCTTCAACTGCTGTTGCATGAATTTCTCCTAAAGCTTGAGGCAAGGCTAAAGGGTTGGGACAAAACTGGCTTGGAAATTTGGCAGAGTTTCTTTGCTATGATTTTCCCCCTTTGAATAGTACCCCTACCCCTCTTTTTATAGGCTAGAAGGAGCTAGGGTTTTTGGCGAACTCTCGGCCATGCATGGCTTGGAGTTCCAGTTAACTGACAAAAAGCCTCGTGTCCCGGCGGAAACTTTCCTGATTTTTTGCTTTGTTAGGTACCCGCGGGCTGTTTTGGGCTAGCCCGCGGATGCCCACGTGCAGTAAAAGGACAGCAAGCGGTTGCCCGCGCCCAGTGAGAAGTTAGGGCGTGGGTTGTTTGCTTTAGAAGGTTTTTGAGGATTTGTTCAGCATGGCTTTGGCTAGGAAGAGGCATGAGTTGGCCTGATGCCGGGTAAACCTGTATGGTGCATTTTAGGGTTATAACAGATGCCCCCTAATGTGTGAGGTCAGAAGAGCATCTGAT
>ML782168.1:98055-111065 GCA_009831015.1 Picea engelmannii
GTGTGTGTGTGGGTGCGTCATATTTGACAATTGCGCCTGACGATCCAAAATTCCTTTTCTCTTTGTGTTATGTGCGTCGGGTGCTTTCCTGGGGGGGTCCCAGAGGGGGCCAGGTTTGGCACCCACTGGTTACAAGCAACGTTCGTCTCGGGGCAACACCTCAATTTTTTTTTTGGGCGGTTTTTGCTATTTTTAGTGATTTCCTAAATTAATCCCGGATTAAGGGGTTAGGGTTTTGGTAGCTACATAATACCTAAAATATCGTATATTTTGTATTGTGAATGGTGAAATTAATACAATGAAGAGTTGAAAGGTGTGACACCAACGAAGGCTGGTTTTCTCCCGATTAAGGGTTTCCAGCGTAAATCTCTGTGTACTGTGTGTATGAGCCATTGATTAATTTATGTTTTTTTTTTTTTTAAGAATTTGTATGCATTGCTTTACTTAATGGGTTTAAAAATTACATGTGGTATCAGAGCTCATTTTTGGCTTCAAGGGGATGCCTTTGTTGCTGAGGGTTTTTTATAGCCCTAAATTTCCCTACACATGCATACATGGCCTTGGCCCTCTTACTTGCATTTTTTGCCAAAGCATTGCTGAGAAGCTCTTCTTAAAAAATATTTTTTGAGAAGATGTATGATCCCTCACCATTAATTCCCGCATACATACGCTTGCTTCACCACTACAACTAGAGTACATACACATGTTGCACCATTACAACCCACGTATGCTTGCAAAAGTTGAAAAAAAAAAAAAGTTGGAAGGAATTTGTTGAAATTCACGGGCTATTGGAGGTTTGCCAACTAATCCACCTGCTATAGCCTGTCACCCAAACAAATAGCCATCCTTTTCGAATATAAAAGGAGGTTTTGGGGTCTCATTTCCAATCTAAGCATAAGAACAATGAAACTCTACCTGATTTCACTTCCCCTCCTTTCCCAAGATATTGTTGCATTTTGTGAGAAATTTTCCTCAATAGTCGCTCATTATCCCCTTCTTCCTCCATTTAACGCATTCCCTTCCACATAAGAGATCAGAAGGTTGAGAGAAGAATTTCATACAAGGTGCACTTGGAGCATGGTGAAGAGGATCCCGGACTAGGTTCGTGAAACGGTGGCCGACTTAGATTGTAAAGGTATAATATTTGTGTTATGAATAAAAGAATTACATTTTCCTATCCCAAATGATGGTGTCTTGAGTACTTTTATTTGATTTATGCTTGACATTCTAACATCTAACCCTAACTTATATATGGAATAACATTCTTGTAGTTCTTTGTTTTTCAATCTTTGGATGCAGGTCATCTCTAGGAGGAGGCGTGCAGTCAATGGAACTTCCAAGCACGAGGATATCATCACCAGACGTGGGATTAGAGGTATAGTTACCCAATCTCTTCTCTTTTCTTTCTTTATATTAGTTTTGTTATGTTTGGGGTAGTATTGAGAATTAATTAGATTTTAGACATTTATTCACTCTGCCTACATTCCGAACCCTGGTGTAGTTAAAGGGGGGTTATTTCCCACTAGCAGAACTACCGACCATAATGGGGATGGATGCCTCTAGGGTTTTTTAGGAGATTTTGGGTTGTTTTATTGGTTTGTTTGCCTTTCAAGTTTCTTTGAGTTTTCTAAGTCTGTCAAGGGATTTTGGTCACCTTCAGGTGCAATACCAATTGTCCCTTCCATGTAAGACTATTTTATCTTTTCTTTTTTTGGAAAGATACAGAGGTGTACGTGCCCTGTCTTGAGTCATCCTGCATACATATGCCCTCTAATAAGTAAACAACCCACGTACATACGTAGGTTTCTGATGCAACAACCCACGTCTCTATTTCAAGAAAATTTTTGAAAATGAGGGAGTTTGCCTCTTTCCTGATTGAAGTTCACACTTCTCAAGGTTTTCTTGGATCAGTCCAGAGTCTCTGTTTACACCCATAACCTAGGTTTAAAGTTCAATTTACTTGTCTTCTTTATTTTATTGTGTTTACTTTTAAAAGGGTTTTAAGTAAGCTGTTGAATTGTAGATCTGCCTTCTTGGTTTCTTTATTGATTCCCTACAATCCGTAGTGGGCTAAAGATTTGTTTCAGTCTTGTTTTAGTTTTCTTTTTACCCCTTATTACTTGCTTTGAAAAAATAAAAAGATTTATTTCAGTTTTTCTCTTTAAGGCAATTTTTAAAAAAAGAAGAGATTTTCTTTTCAGTTTGGTAAAGTAGTTAGAGTTGGTTATTTACAAAATGGGAAAAAGAGTCTGATTTTTAAGTTCTTGATTTCTTGAAACATGAGTAGCTTGTAGTCGAGCGAAAGTACATTTTAGTTTTTCTTTACAAGATCTTGAAAAATTTAGTTAAAGAAAAGTTGGTTACAAAGAGTTAGTTATAAAACTTTTCTTTTGGATTAGAAGTAATTTTACTTTGAAGTTTCGTATTTTTCTCCTCCTTTTCATCTCTTATAACATCATTAGTTTCACCACCAAATCCCATGAGTAAATCAAGCCATTAAAAATAACGCTTAATCTAAAATAAACTAGAATTTTTATGTTTGTAGGGTCAACCAACTAGTTTAGGGTTAGGGCCTTGAATTAGATTGGAGAGGAAACTCTTCAAGGGCGTTAAATCAAACATTGGAGTATGAGTTAGGGAGTATTTAAGTTCAGTGTCATAAAAGTTATGCGGGGACCCCCTCTAACACAAGGGATGAACACGAGGTCACATGAGGAAAGGAAACAAAGATAACCCCTCCAAATATGGATTGAACGTGGTGGGGAATGCATATTGAGGATCTGTCTTGGGAGTAATACCGACTTCATTTTCCTACGGAGCTTCGTGGACCTAGAATATTTTCGAGATACTATGTTGTCTTCCATACCATTTTATCTCGATACCCTCGATAGGTTTCAGACTTGTTATCCTGCTCATTGCAATCCGCCTGACTGTCGACTGTACCCTCCTTGTGTCTGAATGCGAGCTGGAAACTTAGTTGCCCATATTATAGGGACTTACATGGGTGACTGTGGGGGTAAAATACGGTACCTGGGGAAAATGTCGAGTCATACTTTGCAGAGTATGCCTGGAGGGTGCTTCTGTGTTTGATTTTCACTTGCATCGGTTAGTTTCTCTAGTGTTGACTGGCATAACTGTCCTTCCTACTAGATATTTCACTGATTGATTTGTCTTATAGGAATTGTTTTAGTGTGTGGATGGTGTTTAAGCGCTAGTTAATCCTTGCTGTGTTGATTGATATTTTCACAAAGTGGAAGATCAAGAGCTTCGTCGGTCGCAAAGGCTTCAAGGCCTGCAATTGGATGCATTAGAGCCACCTATACCATCGTCATGGTGAAGACTTGACCAATAAGGGTCGTTCGAAGCAACTGAGCCATAGGAAACTGTGCTCGATCTTACTCTGCGAGGAGACTATTTGACTCCAGAGGAACCTATTGTTTCTTACCTTGGGGAGGAATCTCTTGGGCTAGCCAACCCTCCGATTATTGACTTGTTGATGCCGATCTTAGTACAAGTTGTCCCTCCTGAGGTGACACCTTCCGAGTGCTAGTTAGTTTTACAAGCAACAATGGAAGAAAATGATGCTACTTCATCCGGGAGTCCTCATACTCCCATTTTGGCTACTACCACAGGGGGCATCTTGCCTCATCTCCCACCTTTGCCAGTCTAGACCACTATGGTCTCAACTCCCTCTACCTCGAGTAATAGTTTGATACCTTCATCGATGACGACCACTGCTCCATTTACATAAAGTGCGATAGGCCCTCCATTCTCATATGGGATGCCCAACCTCGATTTGAAATTAGTCCTTACCTACACCACCTTACAGATCGTGGGTCTAGGGTAGGGAGCTCAAACACTCCTGTACAAGGGTCTACCATGGGCACTTCAGTCTCATTTAATGTTATCCCTTATGGTGGGGGTCATATGCCTCCTCCCCCCTTGCTCGGTGGTGCTTTCCAACAACCCATCAGGCCGAATGCTAATTACATCTTGTTTGGAGCAGGAGGTTTAGGACCTTCTTATTACACAACGCTGGTGGGATCTATGTCGTTCTCTTTGTTTGGAGTGTTTGGGAACAACATTTTTTCTTCAGCTACCATCTTGGCTAGGGGAAAACCTCGTTTTGGGCAATAGAACCCCGTGTAGGGTACTATTCTTTCACAGGGAGTGACGACGAGAGTTTTCTCCTCTTAGGGGCTTTGGAATCCTTGGCATGGATCAGTTCCCTCACAAGGGATGTCGGTCAGGAGAAACCCCTTCCATGCTCAATAGAACCCTAGTCAGGGTTCAATACCTATGCCCGTCGGATCCGCTGAGGGCATCCCCTTCCAAAATCCTTAGAACACAATGTAGGGAGTGATCCTCGCCCAAGACATGTCATCCAATTACGGGATTCAATCGATGATATACTAGAAAACAAACTTTTCGTATGCTGGTCAAGGCCATGGTTTCTACCAGAACCCTGGCCAAAGTTTCCTGGAAACCTGGTTCCATTCAAACTCTAGGACCCTCTTTTCCTGTACATAATACTCAACCTAAACTACCGTTTCTAGCAATGGTACAACTTCTCGAGATTACTTAATGAGAGGAAACTCATTAAGTTTAGTGTTAGGGCCTTGAATTAGGTTGGAGAGGAAATTCTTCAAGGGCGTTAAATCAAACATTGGAGTATGAGTTAGGGAGTGTTTAATTCTAGTGTCGTAAAAGTTATCCGGGACCCCCCTCTAACACAAGGGATGATTACAAGGTCACGTGAGGAAAGGCAACAAAGATAACCCCTCCAAATACGGATTGAACGTAGTGGGGAATGCATATTGTATATCTGTCTTGGGAGTACTACCGACTTCATTTTCCTACGGAGCTTCATGGACCTAGAATATTTTCGAGATACTCTGTTGTCTTCCATACCATTTTATCTCGATACCCTCGATAGGTTTCAGACTTGTTATCCTGCTCATTACGATACACCCGACTGTCGACTGTACCCTCTTGGTGTTTGAATGCGAGCTAGAAACTTAGTTGCCCATATTATAGGGACTTACACGGGTAACTGTGGGGGTATACTTCGGTACCTGGGGAAAATGTCAGGTCATGCTTTGTAGAGTATTCCTGGAGGGTGCTTCCATGTTTTATTTTCACTTGCATCGGTTAGTTTCTCTAGTGTTGACTGGTGTAACTGTGTTTCCTACTAGATATTTCATTGCTTGATTTGTCTTATAGGAATTGTTTTAGTGTGTGGTTGGTGTTTAAACGCTACTTAATCCTTGCTGTGTTGATTGATATTTTCACAAAGTGGAAGATCAAGAGCTTTGTCGGTCACAAAGGCTTCAAGGCCTATGATTGGTTGCATCAGAGCCAGCTATACCACCGTTATGGTGAAGACTTGACCAATAAGGGTCGTTCAAAGTGACCGAGCCACATGAAACTGTGCTCGATCTTACTCTGCGAGGAGACTATTTGACTCTAGAGGAACCTATTGTTTCTTACCTTGGGGAAGAATATCTTGGGCTAGCCAACCCACCGATTATTGACTTGTTGACGATGATCTTAGTACAAGTTTTCCCTCCTGAGGTGACACCTTCAGAGCGCCAGTTAGTTTTACAAGCAACAATGGAAGAAAATGATGTTGCTTCATCCGGGAGTCCTCATACTCCCATTTTGGCTACTACCACATGGGGAATCTTGCATCATCTCCCACCTTCGCCAGTCCAGACCAATATGGTCTCAACTCCCTCTACCTCAGGCAATAGTTCGATACCATAATCGATGATGACCATTGCTCCATTTTACATAAAGTTTGACGAGCCCTCCATTCTCATATGGGATGCCCAACTTCAATTTGAACTTAGTCCTTACCTACTCCACCTTACAGACCGTGGGTCTGGGGTAGGGAGCTCAAACACTCCTGTACAAGGGTCTACCATGGGTACTTCAGTCCCATTTAATGTTATCCCTTACTGTGGGGGTCATATACCTCCTCCTCCCCCCTCGCTCGATGGTGCTTTCCAACAACCCATCGAGCCGAATGCTAATTACATCTTGTTTGGAGCAGGAGGTTTAGGACCTTCGTATTACACGACGCTGGTGGGATCTATGTCATTCTCTTTGTTCGGAGTGTTTGGGAACAACATTTTTTCTTCAGCTACCATCTCGGCTAGGGGCAACCCCCATTTTGGGCAATAGAACCCCGTGCAGGGTACTATTCCTTCACAGGGAGCGACAATGAGAGTTTTCTCCTCTCAGGGGATTTGGAATCCTTGGTAGGGATCAGTTCCATCGCAAGGGATGTCGGTAAGGAGAAACCCCTTCCATGCTCAATGGAACCCTGGTCAGGGTTCAATACCTATGCTCGTCGGATCCGCTGGGGGCATCCCCTTCCAAAATCCTTAGAACACAATGTGGGGAGCGATTCTCACCCAAGACATGTTGTCCAATTACGGGAGTCAACCGATGATATCCTAGAAAACAAACTTTTCATATGCTGGTCAAGGCCATGGTTTCTACCAGAACCCTGGCCAAAGTTTCCTGGAAACCTGGTGCCAGTCAAACTCCAGGACCCTCTTTTCTTGTACATAATACTCAACCTAAACTACCATTTCTAGCAATGGTAAGACTTCTCGAGATTACTTAATGAGAGGAAACTCATTAAGTTTAGGGTTAGGGCCTTGAATTAGGTTGGAGAGGAAACTCTTCAAGGGCATTAAATCAAACATTGGAGTATGAGTTAGTGAGTGTTTAAGTCCAGTGTCGTAAAAGTTATCTGGGACCCCCCTCTAACACAAGGGATGAACACGAGGTCACGTGAGGAAAAGCAGAAAAGATAACCCCTCCAAATACAGATTGAACATAGAGGGGAATGCATATTGAGGATCTGTCTTGGGAGTACTACCGACTTCATTTTCCTACAGAGCTTCGTGGACCTAGAATATTTTCGAGATACTATGTTGTCTTCCATACCATTTTATCTCGATACCCTCGATAGGTTTCAGACTTGTTATCCTACTCATTGCGATCCGCCAGCCTGTTGACTTTACCCTCCTGGTGTCTGAATGCGAGCTGGAAACTTAGTTGCCCATATTATAGGGACTTACACAGGTGACTGTGGGGGTATACCGCAGTACCTGGGGAAAATGTTAGGTCACGCTTTGCAGAGTATGCCTGGAGGGTGCTTCCGTGTTTGATTTTCACTTGCATCGGTTAATTTCTCTAGTGTTGACTGGTGTAACTGTCCTTCCTACTAGATATTTCACTGCTTGATTTGTCTTATAGGAATTTTTTTAGTGTGTGGTTGGTGTTTAAACGCTAGTTAATCCTTGCTGTGTTGATTGATATTCACACAAAGTGGAAGATCAAGAACTTCATCAGTCGCAAAGGCTTCAAGGCCTGCGAGTGGTTGCATCAGAGCCACCTATACCATTGTTATAGTGAAGACTTGACCAATAAGGGTCGTTTGAAGCGACCGGGCCACATGAAACTGTGCTCAATATTACTCTGCGAGGAGACTATTTGACTCCAGAGGAACCTATTGTTTCTTACCTTGGGGAGGAATCTCTTGGGCTAGACAACCCTTCGATTATTGATTGTTTACGCTGATCTTAGTACAAGTTTTCCCTCCTGAGGTGACACCTTCCGAGCGCCAGTTAGTTTTACAAGCAACAATGGAAGAAAATGATGCTACTTCATCCAGGAGTCCTCATACTCCCATTTTGGCTACTACTGCAGGGGGCATCTTGCATCATCTCCCACCTTCACCAGTCCAGACCAATATGGTCTCAACTCCCTCTACCTCAGGCAATAGTCCGATACCATAATCGATGATGACCATTTCTCCATTTTACATAGTGTGTGACGAGCCCTCCATTCTCATATGGGATGCCCAACTTCAATTTGAACTTAGTCCTTACCTACTCCACCTTATAGACCGTGGGTCTGGGGTAGGGAGCTCAAACACTCCTGTACAAGGGTCTACCATGGGCACTTCAGTCCCATTTAATGTTATCCCTTACTGTGGGAGTCATATACCTCCTCCTCCCCCCTCACTCGGTGGTGCTTTCCAACAACCCATCGAGCCGAATGCTAATTACATCTTGTTTGGAGAAGGAGGTTTAGGACCTTCGTATTAAACGACGCTGGTGGGATCTATGTCATTCTCTTTGTTCAGAGTGTTTGGGAACAACATTTTTTCTTCAGCTACCATCTCGGCTAGGGGAAACCCCCGTTTTGGGCAACAGAACCCCGTGCAGGGTACTATTCCTTCACAGGGAGCGACAACGAGAGTTTTCTCCTCTCAGGGGCTTTGGAATCCTTGGCAGGGATCAATTCCCTTGCAAGGGATGTCGATCAGGAGAAACCCCTTCCATGCTCAATGGAACCCTGGTCAGGGTTCAATACCTATGCTCGTCGGATCCGCTGGGGGCATCCCCTTCCAAAATCCTTAGAACACATTATAGGGAGTGATCCTCACCGAAGACATGTCGTCCAATTACGAGAGTCAATCGATGATATCCTAGAAAACAAACTTTTCATATGCTGGTCAAGGCCATGGTTTCTACCAGAACCTTGGCCAAAGTTTCCTAAAAACCTGGTGCCAATCAAATTCCAGGACCCTCTTTTCCTGTAATTAATACTCAACCTAAAATACCGTTTCTAGCAATGGTACAACTTCTAGAGATTACTTAATGAGAGGAAACTCATGAAGTTTAGGGTTAGGGCCTTGAATTAGGTTGGAGAGGAAACTCTTCAAGGTCGTTAAATCAAACATTGGAGTATGAGTTAGGGAGTGTTTAAATCCTGTGTCGTAAAAATTATCCGGGACCCCCCTCTAACACAAGGGATGAACACGAGGTCACATGAGGAAAGACAACAAAGATAACCCCTCCAAATATGGATTGAACGTAGTGGGGAATGCATATTGAGGATCTGTCTTGGGAGTACTACCGACTTCATTTTCCTACGGATCTTCGTGGACCTAGAATCTTTTCTAGATACTCTATTGTCTTCCAAACCATTTTATCTCGATACCCTCGATAGGTTTCAGACTTGTTATCCTGCTCATTGCGATCCTCCCGACTATCGACTGTACCCTCCTGGTGTCTGAATGTGAGCTGGAAACTTAGTTGCCCATATTATAGTGACTTACACGAGTGACTGTGGGGGTATACTGTGGTACTTGGGGCAAATGTCGGGTCATGCTTTACAGAGTATACCTAGAGGGTGCTTCCGTGTTTGATTTTCACTTGCATCAGTTAGTTTCTCTAGTGTTGACTAGTGTAACTGTCCTTCCTACTAGATATTTGACTTCTTGATTTGTATTATAGGAATTGTTTTAGTGTGTGGTTGGTGTTTAAATGCTAGTTAATCCTTGCTGTGTTGATTGATATTTTCACAAAGTGGAAGATCAAGAGCTTCGTTGGTCGCAAAGCTTCAAGGCCTACGACTGGTTGCATCAGAGCCAACTATACCACCTTTATGGTGAAGACTTGACCAATAAGGGTTGTTCGAAGCGATCGGGCCACAGGAAACTGTGCTCGATCTTACTCCGCGAGGAAACTATTTGACTCCAGAGGAACCTATTGTTTCTTACCTTGGGGAGGAATCTCTTAGGCTAACCAACCCTCCAATTATTGACTTGTTGACGTTGATCTTAGTACAAGTTGTCCCTCCTGAGGTGACACCTTCCGAGCGCCAATTGGTTTTACAAGCAACAATGGAAGAAAATGATGCTGCTTCATCCGTGAGTCCTCATACTCCCATTTTGGCTACTACCACAGGGGGCATCTTACCTCATCTCCCACCTTCGCTAGTCCGAACCACTATGGTCTCAACTCCCTCTACCTCGGGCAATAGTCCGATATCGTCATCGATGACGACCACTGCTCCATTTACATAAAGTGCGACAAACCCTCCATTCTCATATGGGATGCCCAGCTTCGATTTGAACTTAGTCCTTACCTACTCCACCTTACAGACCGTGGGTCTAGGGTAGGGAGCTCAAACACTCCTGTACAAGGGTCTACCATGGGCACTTTAGTCCCATTTAATGTTATCCCTTATGGTGGGGGTCATATACCTCCTCCTCCCCCCTCGCTCGATGGTGCTTTCCAACAACCCATCGAGCCGAATGCTAATTACATCTTGTTTGGAGCAGGAGGTTTAGGACCTTCGTATTACATGATGTCGGTGGGATCTATGATGTTCTCTTTGTTCAGAGTGTTTGGGAACAACATTTTTTCTTTAGCTACCATGTTAGCTAGGGGAAACCCCCATTTTCGGCAATAGAACCTCGTGCAGGGTACTATTCCTTCACAGGGAGTGACGACGAGAGTTTTCTCCTCTCAGGGGCTTTGGAATCCTTGGCAGGGATTAGTTCCCTCGCAAGGGATGTTGGTCAGGAGAAACCCCTTCCATGCTCAATGGAACCCTGGTCAGGGTTCAATATCTATGCCCGTCGGATCCGCTGGGGGCATCCCCTTCCAAAATCCTTAGAACACAATGTAGGGAGCGATCCTCACCCAAGACATGTCGTCCAATTACGGGAGTCAACCGATGAAATCCTAGAAAACAAACTTTTTGTATGCTGGTCAAGGCCATGGTTTCTACCAGAACCCTGGCCAAAGTTTCCTCGAAACCTGGTGCCAATCAAACTCTAGGACCCTCTTTTCCTGTACATAGTACTCAACCTAAAATACCATTTCTAGCAGTGGTACAACTTGTCGAGATTACTTAATGAGAGGAAACTCATTAAGTTTAGGGTTAGGGCCTTGAATTGGGTTGGAGAGGAAACTCTTCAAGGGCATTAAATCAAACATTGGAGTATGAGTTAGGGAGTGTTTATGTCCAGTGTCATAAAAGTTATCTGGGACCCCCCTCTAACACATGAGGTCACGTGAGGAAAGGCAGCAAAGATAACCCCTCCAAATACAGATTGAATGTAATGGGGAATGCATATTGAGGATCTGTCTTGGGAGTTCTACCGACTTCATTTTCCTATGGAGCTTTGTGGACCTAGAAACTTTTCGAGATACTCCGTTGTCTTCCATACCATTTTATCTCGATACCCTCAATAGGTTTCAGACTTGTTATCCTGCTCATTGCAATCTACCCGACTGTTGACTGTACCCTCCTGGTGTCTGAATGCGAGCTGGAAACTTAGTTGCCTATATTATAGGGACTTACATGGGTGACTGTGGGGGTATACCACGGTACCTGGGGAAAATGTCGGGTCACGCTTTACAGAGTATGCCTGGAGGGTGCTTCCGTGTTTGATTTTCACTTACATCGGTTAGTTTCTCTAGTGTTGACTGGTGTAACTGTCCTTCCTACTAGATATTTGACTGCTTGATTTGTCTTATAAAAATTGTTTTAGTGTGTGGTTGGTGTTTAAACACTAGTTAATCCTTACTGTGTTGATTGATATTTTCACAAAGTGGAAGATCAAGAGCTTCGTCAGTCACAAAGGCTTCAAGGCTTGCAAGTGGTTGCATCAGAGCCACCTATACCACTGTTATGGTGAAGACTTGACCAATAAGGGTTGTTCGAGGAGACCGGGCCAAAGGAAATTGTGCTCGATCTTACTCTGCGAGGAGACTATTTGACTCCAGAGGAACCTATTGTTTCTTACCTTGGGGAGGAATCTCTTAGGCTAGCCAACCCTTCGATTATTGACTTTTTGACGCCGATCTTAGTACAAGTTGTCCCTCCTGAGGTGACACCTTCCAAGCGCCAATTAGTTTTACAAGAAAAAATGGAAGAAAATGATGCTACTTCATTCAGGAGTCCTCATACTCCTGTTTTGGCTACTACCGTAGGGGGCATCTTGCCTCATCTCCCACCTTCATAAGTCCGGACCACTATGGTATCAACTCCCTCTACCTAGGGAAATAGTCTGATACCGTCATCGATGATGACCACTGCTCCGTTTACATAAAGTGCGATGGGCCCTCCATTCTCATATGGGATGCCCAACTTTGATTTTAACTTAGTCCTTACCTACTCCATCTTACAGACTGTGGGTCTAGGGTAGGGAGCTCAAACACTTCTGTACAAGGGTCTACCATGGGAACTTCAGTCCCATTTAATGTTATCCCTTACGGTGGGGGTCATATACCTCCTCCTCCCCCCTCGCTCGGTGGTTCTTTCCAACAACCCATCGGGCCGAATGTGTTGGTTGTGGAGCCTGATTATCTTTCTGATGTAGAGGTCCTTTGCTTTCAGCCGTGTCTATACCCCATGAAGTATTTACACCCCAGAAGTATGTACACTCTTCCACGCGGGGGAGTGCAGAGGGGGTGTACCCCCTCTGCGAGGTCCAGGGGGTCCATCCCCCCGGCTGGGGGGTCTGGGGGCAAGCGGGCCCCTAGCGGGGGTTTGGGGGCAGTGTCCCCCGATGGGGGTTCGGGGGCGAAGCCTCCAAAGCAAAAATTTCCTTATAAAAGTATACTCTAATTTCATTGTAAATCTGGACCGTTCATTATAAGGTCGCAGATCTAACAGTAGAGATTATGTTAGGGCTTTTTTCCCTAGAAGGAAACCCTCTTTTATGAGGGAAATGTATTTTTGTGGCTATGTACGAGGGTGAATATTGTATTCTGAGAGAGGAGACTGTGAGAGAAAGAAGAGGAAGTTGTTGGAAAAAATACTGAGAGGGGGGGGTGAATCAGTATTTTGAACTTTTTCACTTTTCTTTCACTGAAAAATATTAGTCTACTTTATAGAGATCAGTTATTGTATATTCTTATGAAAACAGTAGTGCATCCAGGGATTTCTTCATTCATCAGATGTCTTTTAAACAATAATTCAACAAAATAAAGTAACATAGATGAATAGGACACATGAAGACCGGTATTTAAGGTGGAAACCCAATTAGGGAGAAAACCACCGCTGCTGTTGTCTCTGTCTTCAATGATTATTATTAAGAAAACATTCTACAACAATGTACTAGTGCAGACTCATACTAGTACACAGGCTTCTACCTGTAGAAGGCTACAACCTTCTCTCGTTTACCAGCC
>ML782168.1:123848-139676 GCA_009831015.1 Picea engelmannii
GTGGAGTTGTTGAGATCAGTCTCCAAGTGGGAGATTGTTGGTTGTGGAGCCTGATTATCTTCCTGATGTAGAGGTCCTTTTCTTTCAGCCGTGTCTATACCCCATGAAGTATTTACACCCCAGAAGTATGTACACTCTTCCACATGGGGGAGTTCAGAGGGGGGGTACCCCCTCTGTGGGGTTCGGGTGGTCCATCCCCCCAGTTGGGGGGTCTGGGGGCAAGCGGGCCCCTAGGGGGGGTTCGGGGGTGAAGCCCACGAATCAAAAATTGCCTTATAAAAGTATATTGTAATTTCATTGTAAATCTGGACCGTTCATTATAAGGTCATAGATCTAACGATAGAGATTATGTTAGGGTTTTTTGCCCTAGAAGGCAACCCTCTTTTATGAGGGAAATGTATTTTTGCGGCTATGTACGAGGGTGAATATTGTATTCTGAGAGAGGAGACTGTGAGAGAAAGAAGAGGAAGTTACAGCGGGTTTTGCTGTAGGTTGTATCCCTTCATTTGCTGGATAATAATAAAGGAAGGACCTGTCAATTTCTCTGGTGGACGTAGCCCACACTGGGTGAACTACGTAAATCTGTGTCTCTCTTGTATTGTGTGTCTTCTGTGTTTTTGTTTCTGCATTTGTTTTATTTTATTGCTCCGCAGTCCTGTTTTTCTAACAGAATGCTAATTACATCTTGTTTGGAGTAGGAGGTTTAGGATCTTCATATTACATGACACCGGTGGGATCTATGTCGTTCTCTTTGTTTGGAGTGTTTGGGAATAACATTTTTTCTTCAACTACCATCTTGGCTAGGGGCAACCCCCGTTTTGGGCAATAGAACCCCGTGCAGGTTACTATTCCTTCACAGGGAGTGACGACAAGAGTTTTCTCCTCTCAGGGGATTTGGAATTCTTAGCAGGGATCAATTCCCTCGCAAGGGACGTCGGTCAGGAGAAACCCCTTCCATGCTCAATGGAACCCTGGTCAGGGCTCAATACCTATGCCCGTTGGATTCACTGGGGGCATCCCCTTCCAAAATCCTTAGAAAACAATGTAGGGAGCGATCCTCACCCAAGACATGTCATCCAATTACAGGAGTCAATCGATGATATCCTAGAAAACAAACTTTTCGTATGCTGGTCAAGGCCATGGTTTTTACCAAAACCCTGGCCAAAGTTTTCTGGAAACCTGGTGCCAATCAAACTCCAGGACCCTCTTTTCCTATACATAATACTCAACCTAAACTACCATTTCTAGTAATGGTACAACTTGTCGAGATTACTTAATGACCCAATTTGTCATGATTCGCATTGGCCCCCCATGTTGACTAAGTTTCCCTTAGATATTCCAAAATTTGAAGGCAAGCCTGGCAAAGATCCAGGTGATCACACCAAAACCTTTCACTTATGGTGCTTGTCAAACTCACTACGAGATGACTCCATACAATTAAGCCTTTTTCAATGCACTCTTATCGGGGGTGCCACGAAATGGTATATTGAACTCGACCACTCGAGGTATTCTTATTTCAATGAATTGGCGATGGTATTTTTGAACCATTTCCAGTTACCCATGAGATATGATGTCGCCATCGAATTGCTGGCCAACTTTGAGCAGACCAAGGCCGACCATGTCTCCGATCATATCCGATAATGGCGGCGTCGAAAGAGATTGATTAAGGTCTAGGTCGCTCTGACTTTCTTGTTGGAATGGTTCCTGAATTCTTTGGTGCCTTGCATCTCCAAGGATGTAGCAACTTCTGGAGTGTTTTCATAAAAGGAGGCAATAATGAGAGTGCAACAGCTTTAACTGATATACTCTCAGTCTGACATGATCTATGAAATTTTTTCGGATGTGCCATGGTCTATCCTCAACAAGGCCAAGAAAAAGTTTGGACCCCATGCCGATGGTGGGCTCAGTAGAAGGAAAGTCCACTGATCTGTTCTAAATTCAATTGCAACAATTGTTGATACAATAGGTTGTGGCCAACCAGACCTCGAGTTAGGCTACTCCCCCTACCCAAACATTGGATGTACATAGTGTGTAGTTAGTGAGCCCTAAGGCCAACCAACATCTTGAATAAAAGAAGAAACAATAGAACAATAAGGGTAAGGGGGACAAAAAGGCTACTAACAATGTTGGCAGGGGCAAAACAGAGAAGAGAAAGTTGAAGTATCCGTGTAACCTTTGAATGAAAGACCACCCGACTCCTCTGTGCCCTTGACTTGTGGAAGCTCAGAAGATAATGGCACAACAACAACCTGCTGTGCTGATGAACCCATTTCCACATGGGAAAAACATGGCTCAAGCTTCGACATCCTCGAGCGCAGAAGGGGGCAGTCAGGGACCCCCTGCGTCTACCAGTAACAACCCGACCACAAATGTTTACATGATGAAAGTCAAGGATAATATAGCGACCAAGGCCTGAGATTATGGAATGCCAAAATCTGTCGAAAAGGGAAAATAAGACACAAACCCACCGATTCCTCTCTAGATTTTGAAGGCGGCGGGTGAAAGAATGACTCACATACCAAAAGGTGCGTTTAAAAAATATTTTGATAATCCAAATGCAAGGGCGGCCCAAAACTACTCCTTTATGGAATATTTGGCACAAAATCCTTGCGCGATGTCTACTTTGGAGGTCCGCCAAAGTTTCCCTTCGCAGAGAAAGGCTCTGTTATCCTCCTTGGGATCAACAGAGACTTGTAACTCGGGAGCGATTGTTCTTGATCCAACCAACTTGAAACCTCATCTTCTTTACCATGTTTCATTTTAGATAGTAGTGGCTTACACCATAAAATATTTTACCCAGAATACATTCTGTATTGTGTTTGACAAGGGTGCCTTGACTTGTGTGATGTCATTGGCATGTTGGAAGGCCATTGGTGAACCTGGTTTGTCTCCATCGCCTACATTTCTTATGACGTTAGATGGTTGATCGTTTAGACCACATGGAATCATTCCTTCTTTCCCCTTGTAGTTGGGAGGAAAAATCGTGTGCGTCGAAGTTGAAGTGGTCGATGTGCCTCTCGACTACAACCTATTGTTAAGGAGGAGTTGGACTTATGCAATGCATGCAGTGGTTGCTACAATTTTTCGGGTCTTGTGTTTTCCGGACGAGGGACGGATTGTGACCATTGACTAGTTGTCTTTCTCCCGTCTTGACCCTTCATCGGGGGAATCCACGGTCCTGATGATTGATAATCCTTAGCTCGACACCATTAACTTAGGGGTTGGTTTGTTTCCATCATTGATGGGTACTTTTGATTACCCACCATGTTCTGGCGATGTCAAGATTATATCAGCTGTCCCAGACCAGCCTAGGGATGAAATATTTCAAGTATCATCATTTCCAATGACTTACTTTCACGATCTGTAGACTCTTCCTTCCCCATCAACTCTGATGGAAGGGACATGGAATCTTGGCATGGCCATTCCCTTGTCCACAATTGAATTTGCATACAACATTTTCCAGCAAGCTTCAGCCGACCCCGATTCGACTCCTGCACAGGAGTTATATCCAGTTCTCGGGCCTATTTGGGCTTAAGGTTCTCTTGCCACTACATATCCTTTAGACCTAGTATTTCCCTCTGATGAGGTGATTCTTGAGGCATTGATTGGTCCAGACAGACCCTGGGATTCTCTTCATCATAGATCTTACTTTCTTCCAAGGTTAAGGAGAATAAGGCAGGAGAATTTGTTTCAACCATGAATGGAGGTAGGTCTTGTCCTATTAATCCTCTGAATACACATCTAGTTTATGCCAAGGGTAACATGGAGAGTATCACTGAAATGATTCCCATAGATATCTCTAGAAGCTGTGGTGTTTTGGAGAATATTTTCATCAGAGCGGATTGCTCCCTTGAAGAGATTTGAATTTATACAGAGCTATTTAAGGAATTCCGCGACATTTTTTTCTGGTCTTACGAGGAAATGCCAGGCATAGAGACAAGAATTGTCGAACATGAAATAATGAATTATCCTAATGACAAGCCATTCCAACAGAAGCTTCGTCTGGTGAATCCTTGAAAAGCGACAACAATTAAGGATGAAGTAGAGAAACTGCTTAAAGCCAGTTTTATCTACCCTATGCAGTTGACAGAATGGGTGTCAAACCCAATTCATGTCAGCAAGAAACATGTTACGATTCGTGTGTGCATGGAATTTCGTGACTTGAACAAGGCCTGCTTGAAAGATAATTTTCCCACCCCATTCATCGATCAGATTGTCGATGAATGTGCATGCTGCGAGATATTTTCATTCATGGATGGTTTTTCGAGATATAACCAGATTTAGATCAAACCCGAGGAACAACATAAAACTGATTGTATTTGTCCTTGAGTCCCATTTGCATATCATAAGATGCATTTTGTCCTGAAGAATGTTGGAGTCACTTTTCAGTGAGCCATGTAATTTTATTTTCACGACCTTAGACATATAGTCGAGGCATATCTTGATGATATAACATCACGTTCTAGCAAGATATTGATCATCCTTCTCACCTTCGACTAATCTTTGAACGATGTCGCTACTATCAGATTCAATTGATTCCCAACAAGTTCATTTTCTGCGTAACGTCAGGTCGACTCTTAGGTTTCATTGTTTTGACAACAGGGATCATGGTCGATCCTATCAAGGTCGAGGTGATAGTTCAGTTGCCTCCCCTATGCACAATACCACAGCTTCAAAGATTATAGAGGAAAGAGAACTTTCTTCGGTGTTTTGTCGTGAATTACACCGAGATCACAAAAGGGTTTATGCATCTCTTGAAAAAGGGAGTCCCATTCTGTTGGGATGAATCCGCTCAATGCTCTTTTGAAGCATTGAAACCCCTTACGTTTTCACCTCTACTCCGACCCCCTAATTATAAAAAATATTTCTTGTTGTATTTGGCTGTAGAGTCGACCATCAACATGGTCTTGATTAAAGAGGATGATCTGCTCAAGGATCATGTTATTAACTACCTTAGCCAAGGCCTGGTTGGGTCAGAACTCAACTATTCTCATGTTGAGAAGCTTTCTTTGGCAACAATGCATGTTGTCCAGTGGTTCTGTCATTACATTTTTCTTCCCAAGACCACTGTCATTACCATTGTGAACCCTTTCCAATATGTGTTGACATGATGGGTCATTGGAAGAAAAATCAGTATATCGATTGTAATCCTCCAAGAATTTGACTTGGATTTTGTTTCCGTGAAATCCAAAAATTCATTGGTCTTTGCTGAACTTATTTCATAACTTCCAGTCGAGTCTAGTGATATCACTCTCGAAGAATTGCCTATAAAAGGAGATATTTTTCTAATCGCATCTTCGGACCCCTAGTATGGAGATATACTAGTCTATCTCTAGATTTTGAAGTGCCCCACTTCTTCTTCCCGCGATGAGCATCGACGAATTCACCATAAAGAACGAAACTATCTCATACTCGATGACACTTTGAATCTTCAAGGTGTAGATTGAATTCTACATTGGTGCCTTATCCACGAAGAAGCAGAGCTTGTTCTGAATGACTGCCACACTCGAGCATGTTGTGGTCATTTTCCTGGGTTGGAAACAATTCAAAATATTCTATGTTTCGGTTACTTTTGGCCCTCATTAATCAAGGATTGCATTGAGGTGGTCAAGAAATGCCACTCGTGTCAAATCTTCTCTTGGAAGATGCGGGAAAATCCTGCTCCTATGTTTCTTGTCATTACTATTGGTCCTTTCACCAAGTGGGGGATTGACTTCACTACATGTCACCCGACTTCAGCCAGGGGGCATCGTTACATCATCGTAGTGGTAGAATACTTCACAAAGTGGGTCGAGGCTATGCCAACGTTTAACAATGATGGCGAAAAATTGTCTCTTTTCATTTTTAACCAGATAGTAGCAAGGTTTGACATCCTGAAGGATATTTTCATTGACCATGGCACTCACTTCCAAAACAAAATGATGACCAAGTTAACATCAAATCTTGGGTTTAGGAAAGAACGTTCATCACCTTAATACCGACAAGCGAATGGTCAGGTTGAAGCTGTGAATAAGTCTCTGAAGACTATTCTTCAACGGACAATCATTTCTGCCAAGTCAAATTGGCATTTGATGTTGTGCTCAACGTTGTGGGCCTACCGAACATCTATAAGGCTGCCACTGGTTTTTCACCTTTTCAACTTGTATATGGGCTAGAAGCAGTCTTACCTATTGAATGTCAGATGCCATCTTTAAATTTGGCAGTGGAATTACTTCCAGACACTTCACCGCTTGAGGAACACCTACTATATCTCAAGCAGCTTGATGAGAAGTGTCATGATGCAGCCTCAGCTAATGTGGCTCATAAGAAATGATTCAAGTGTCAGTACTATCATTCTGTTCATCCTTGGATTTTCTCCAAAGGTGATCTTGTCCTCGTCTATGATCAATATAAATATCCCCTAGGGGCAGGAAAGTTCAAACCCATGTGGTTGAGACTGTTCATTGTGAAAGAGGTATTGAAGAAGAGTGCTTACCGTCTGTTTTACTTTGAAGGAAATGTCTTGGCAGAGCCTAGAAATGGGCTCTACCTCAAGAAGTATTACTCTTAGGTTGGTCACCTGGGTGACTTCTTGTACATATGTATATTTATTATACAATTGTTTCTCTTTTTGTTTTGTGGACGTGTAGTTATTTATATCTTTTTTTTCATTGTGGCTGTTAACACTCTGTAAATCTGTCTGGCTAAATAGAAAAACGACAGAGGTAACTATTTCAACCAGCTCTAGAGCTGAGGCACTAGCCTGCTCAACTCAGAGAGGGCTCTCTCGTGTCACTTGATACATCTATGGAAATCAATGGCTAGAATTGGTTTGTTTTGGGGTTTTAATAAAGTTGTTGAAGAGATGAAGATGACCTTTGGGCTATGGGGTCAAGAATGTAGCTTGTATTTCCAAATCGTGAAAATAATCAAGAGGAAAAGGCTAAATGAGGAAGCGACTTCTGAGTTTATTATTGAAAATTTTAGATGGTATCATAAGAAAAGAAACACACAACTATTATCAGAGCATTATAGTAATGAATTTTGAAATGGCTTAGAAGAGATGAACACAATCTAAATCATCAAGCCAAGAGCATCGAATAATGAATTATAGACTTTTAGTTTCTCAATTTAGATAGAAGAAAGCAAAATGAAAATACAGAATAACAGGAATCACATACTATGAGAGAAAACGAGACTCATAACACCACCAATTATAATCTTTTCATAAAAAGTCCCAAAATCTGCCTCTACACCCATGTATTCATTCCAGCCCCAGAGATTTATAAAGTTTTCTTGCACAGAGGGCAAACTCCTCCTTTCTCTCTTTCTATACTCGTGAGTCCAAGCATATATAGAGGAATTTCATATGGAATTTAAAACATTCCGACTTCCTCATAATTCTAAAAATAGATACGAGTTACAAAAAGGAAGAATAGTTGTATTATTTAAAGGGGCCGTTAGTAATTGATCTATCATATCAGGACTCCCTTCTCTTAAGCTGACATCTGTCCAAAACTATCTGAAATACACCAAAATTTTACCTGAGGATTCACCTCAGCTTGGCGATTTCTTCCTCCAGGGTACTCCACCAATTGGAATTTTCCCCGATGCTCTCTATCATCTTGGTTTTGGCCTCTAATTTCCTCCTTTTTCTCCTCTTCTTCTTTGCGTCTAGGTGGCAAGTGTTGTCTGCATGTTCATTTATGACAAGATCCCTTATAATGGGGTTTAATCTTACTCCTAACTCTGTCTCAGTTTCAGGTTCAGTATGAAATTTAGTCGCCTGCATCTGCAAGAACCATCTTTCATTCTTACTTATTGACCTACCTGGTACCTTAGATGAGAACCCAATTGCGCCAGATGCTGTTTGATGGATATTATCCATGATTTCCGAACTTCATAGAGACCTTGATTTGGCCACCCTTTGGGTTTACAGATTTCAGGAGCACAGTTCGAGCTTGTTTTTCTTACATATAAGATGACAATTTCCTAGAATAGGATAAAATGATTCATATATGAGATTTTGATTTTCTGTGTACTTTTCTCATGAATTACTGTCACAGTACCTTGGTGTGCCATGCTTCATCAATCCACTTCAAATGATGAGCCTCGAGTTAGTTATGCGGCGACATCCTTTTGGTACGTCATCTGGGAAAGTACCTGGACCGGTGATGTGAGGTGATCTGACCAACCACCATCTTCCTCGCGAGCTATTGATATGAAATTTTGAAACATGTGACATCAAGGCCATAGGAAAAGTGGTTTTGGGCAATCCACCATATCCCCCGATGCACGTGTAAGAGTGCCATGCATTCCCCATCGAAACCAGAGTAGTTTTCCCTGGTCTGCCTTTGCGATGTTAATTTCCATGCTATTTGTTTGTCCGATGTAGGCTTCGACTGTAGATCTGAGATTCTTCAAGATTGACAGCCCGCCGAGCTACTTCCTTCCCACTTCTGCTACATTCGTTCACACATTGCGAAATATAGTCGAGCGCCATGAACTATCGTGCCTCTACTGTGGTATAGCATCTCGCTAAACTTCAAAAGTTTTTAGATCCCGATAAAAATTGTTAGGGTGATAACATTGGCTCCAACTGGGGATGCTATCCTCCCAATGAGGTAGCAAAGAACTTGTAGACCCAGTGCCTGATCCATGGGGCTGTTCCCCAAAACATGTGTGTGTCTTGCTCCTACCAAGCTCTGTGCATTGCTTCCAACTGCATGGGGGACGTCTGAGTGCATTATTGAAAACTGACTGCATCCAGTGCTAGAAAACTCAAACTGGAAAAATGCTTGACCGAAGAGCTTATTTTCACATCCCTACCTACCCTAAAACTGTTGGGATGACCACTCACTCAGGTGATGCTAAAGTGCCAATACAACCAATCAAGCAATTGCTTTCCTGATTTTCCTTTCACATTTTTCTCAAGCCAGTAGAAAAACGTAAAGGATGGCGGCTGAAAAAACAAATTGAATCCAAAATTTGAGCTTATGAATGAAGAAAATTCATCCTTCACTGAAGACTGTAATAGGATGGCCATCAGATCTTGAAAATCATGAAAAATCATTTCTCCCCGATGAGAAAAAAATGACAGTCAAGCATTTTTCATCAGTGTTAGTTGTTTTTGCTCTATTTCTTCTCTTATGAGAACATCTTCAAATGAAATGGTGACGATAGGTTTGTCTTATTGGCCATGCATATCAACAAAAATATTCATATATTCTTGAACATCTTCAAATATGACAGCCATATAATATGCAACAAGGTTTTCCTCTTGTTCATCAAACAACTTTGATGTGGTTTCATTAAATTTTTGGAAATTTGTTTGAGGACAACCACTTTGACATTCCAGTGAATAAATAGAAATAAGTTCCTTCTCATGCACTACTTCACAGTCCAGAGCTCCCGCGGATGGATTTTCAAAACCCTAATTTTCAAATGACTTGAATAAAACCACTGCCTCTTCATTATCTTTCTATTTTTCTGATGGACAAATGGCATACATTGCTTCATCTATGCCATTTGTTTCTTTATTGCTGGAAACTTTCATAGATGCAATTTCATAATCTTCATCCATGTCTATGTTGCTTAAAAATTTAACCATGATGTCATTCTCAAGGGAAGAGAAAATACTCTGAAACACCTTTTCACATTGAGAATCCATACTGATTTCGGGATGGAGAAAATGACCTTGAACAATACTTTCTGGAGCAACTTCTTCTTCCTTTTTAGGCTGATAGCTAAACATAGACTGCAAATCTAAGCTGACATGACCCTTTATGTGATTGTCCATAGAATTATCACCACCACTCCTTTCATGCTTGGAGGATCCCTGTCCTAAGATACTACAAATATTTTTCTTCAATAATTTGAAGGAAGCAAAACATAATGGTAGGGTTGTCCTACCTGATTTGAAACCGTCTTCAATTTCATTGCCAACATATGGTTGTATTTCAGTGCAAGCAATAGGGTCTCCAAGCACATGAAAAGAATGTTGCGGCATCTTGTCATTCTGCTCCATTGATTTGGCATGGATTTTCATAAGCACATATTATTTTTCTTCGATGATGATTTTAGGATTTTCTTTCAGCAATTTGAAAGAAGAAAAGCATAGAGGTAAGGAATTCCCTTCAGCTGATTCAATACTTTCTTCTTTGTAATTGTGATATGTAGCCTGATTGATTTCATTATACTGCTGAAAAGGAACATTTTATGATAGAGAACATGTGGTTGATTGTTCCAGGGGGTCAACATCGTAATCATCATATTCATCATATATAGGCAAATCATTAACATATGCCATGTCATCTAACAAGAACAAACTTAGCACATCAACCTGTTCTTCAACAAGCTGCTTTTCACACTCATATTCTTGACTATCTACAAATGAATACATAAAAHRATCMDCCCTYTKCTCATCATGGAATGGATSAACACCTCCTCTTTCRAYAAGTGGGATGTAWTTTTTTDCAAAATMATTAGCATTGGAAACTTCAAGAGGACCCATGATATTGTCAATTCTATGCTCAAGATTCCAATCAACTATTTTCTGTTCATTTTCACTTTCATGTCCTTGAACATTCAACTCCTCATTTTGGGTTTGTTTACATGCTTGGATGTTGTGTTGAATGTCCTGAGCATCACTAAACATTTGTTGTAAGGACCCAGGTCTTCTTTCCATCAGGAGGAAAGAAAAATCTAGATGAAGAGCAGTTGTGTAATGGAGCATGACAACAACTTTAGAGGGTTGAATTTCTTTGGAAAAATTATAATAGATGCTAGAGAAATTTCTACTAAATACATAAATAGATTCATTGCTACGTCTTTTCAATGCGTAAAACTCAGTGAGTTGCAGCTCTAAGAATTTCTCCTTGCCCCAAAGTTAAAAAAAACCTTCTTCAATTCCACCCATGAGCTGATGGTTTCTGGGTGTAAGTGTTTGAACTAGTGTTTGATGTCTCCTTTAAAGGATTGAGAGAAAAATCTTATACACACATCGTCGTGGTCAATATCGAATAAATCTATAAAATTATCAAACCCTTGAATGTGATTTTCAGCATATATGATAGTCAATTCTCTGTCGAACACAGGTAGGAACTCATAGTAATTTGAAGGGAAATCATGAAGGGTTTGGGGTAGCTTTAAGGGTATATATCTATGTCGGGCCTTAGGGGGTGTTGGCCCAAGAACAATGGGAGAGACATTGGCTTGAGTCTCACAGGATTCATCATCTTGGTCATTGTCATTGTGTGGCCTAGGTGAAACCTTTTTATCAGAACCAACGACAAGGCGAGGGTATGCATGTGCAACGTATAGAGGAGGAAATATAATTTTAAGTCTTTCATGATCATTATTAAGATACAATAGGTAAAAGAAAGTTTGTTTGACATTTTCAAGGAAGGTGCAGATGCAACTTAAAATGAAAAGTAAAATGCTTTGTAAGAGGTCCCATTTTGAGTACCTGTTTTCCCTCATGATGCCCTTCCTTGCCCCTATCAAGGGGTTTCATCTTTCAGTGAAGTTTCAGTCTCACTCTTGAAGTATTCAGAGAAGGGTTGCCTCTTGGAAATTCAAGATTCTTTTATCAGTGGAGTCGCCTTCGAACCGAAGTGGAGTCACCCAAGAAGGAATACAACCAATGTGTGCCTAAGTGTCTGCCGCTCTCAGACCCTAGAACTCAACTATGTCATTCTTCCTAGGGAAAAATTTTCAATTTCGTCCTCGAAAACAATGCCAAAATGTTGGCACTTTGTAAATCTGTCTGGATGAATAGACAAACGACATAGGTAACTACTTCAACCAACTTTAGAGCTGAGGCATTAGCTTGCTCAACTCAGAGAGGGCTCTCTTGTGTCACTTGATACATCTATGGAAATCGGTGGCTAGAATTGGTTTGTTTTGGGGTTTTAATAAAGTTGTTGAAGAGATGAAGATGACCTTTGGGCTATGGGGTCAAGAATGTAGGATGTATTTCCAAATCATGAAAATAATCAAGAGGAAAAGGCTAAATGAGGAAGTGACTTCTGAGTTTATTCTTGAAAATTTTAGATGGTATCAGAAGAAAAGAAACACATAACTAGTATAAGAGAATTATAGTAATGAATTCTGAAATGGTTTAGAAGAGATGAACACAGTCTATATCATCAAGCTGAGAGCATCAAATAATGAATTCTGGACCTTTAGTTTCTCAATTTAGATAGAAGAAAGAAAAATGAAAATACAGAACAACAGGAATCACATACTATCCAAGAAAACGAGATTCATAACACCACTAATTAGAATCTTTTCATAAAAAGTCCCAAAATCTGCCTCTACACCCATGTATTCATTCCAGCCCCAGAGATTTATAAAGTTTTCCTGCACAGAGGGCAGGCTCCTCCTTTCTCTCTTTCTATACTCGTGAGGCCAAGCATATATAGAGGAATTTCATATGGAATTTAAAACATTCCGACTTCCTCATAATTCTAAAAACATATACAAGTTACAAAAAGGAAGAACATTTGTATTTTTTAAAGGGACCATTAGTAATTGATCTGTCATATCAGGACTCCCTTCTCTTAAGCCGACATCTATCCAAAACTATTTGAAATACACCAAAATTTTACCTGAGGATTCACCTCAGCTTGGCGATTTCCTCCTCCAGGGTACTTCACCAATCGAAATTTTCCCCGACGCTCTCTATCATCTCAGTTTTGGCCTCTGATTTCCTCCTTTTTCTCCTCTTCTTCTTTGTGGCTAGGTGGCAGGTGTTGTCTACATGTTCATTTATAACAAGATACCTTATAATGGGGTTTAATCTTACTCCCGACTCTGTCTCAGTTTTAGATTCGGTATGAAATTTAGTCACCTGCATCTGCAAGAACCATATTTCATTCTTACTTATTGGCCTGCCTGGTACCTTAGCTGAGAACCCAATTGCACCAGATGTCGTTTGACGGATATTATCCATGCTTTCTGAACTTCACAGAGACCTTGATTTGGCCACCCTTTGGGTTTACAGAATTCATGAGCACAGGCCGAGCTTGTTTTTCTTACGCATAAGATGACAATTTCCCATAATAGGATAAAATGATTCATATATAAGATTTTGATGTTCTGTGTACTTTTCTCATGAATTACTATCACAGTACCTTGGTGTGCCACGCTTCATCAATCCACTTCGAATGATGAGCCTTGAGTTAGTTATGCAGTGACATCCTTTTGGTACATCATCCAAGAAAGTACCTGGACCGGTGATGTGAGGTGATCTGACCAACCACCATCTTCCCCACGAGCTATTGACGTGACATTTTGAAACACGTGACATCGGGGCCATAGGAAAAGTGGTTTTGAGCAATCCATCATCTCCCCCGATGCGTTTGTAAGAGCACCACACATTCACCATCGAAACCATAATAGTTTTCCTCGGTATGCCTTCATGATGTTAAGTTCTGTGCTATTTGTTTGTACGATGTAGGCTTCAACCGTAGATCTGAGATTCTTCAAGATCGATGGCCTGCCGAGCTACTCCCTTCCCAATTCCACTACATTCATTCACACACCATGGAATATAGATGAGCGCCCTGAACTATTGCACCTCTACTGTGGTATAGCGTCTCACTAAAATTCAGAAGTTTTTATATCCCGATAAAAATTGTTAGGGTGATAACAATGACAGATGCCAAGTGAATCAAAGGTGCATTTTGGGTTTGCGGACGATGCTAGCTGACACACTCGAAGGCTTGCTTCTATAGCTTGGGTGATTTTCACACCTGGAGGCTAGTTGCTATCTTCCAGAAGTATTTGTCTAGGTGACACTACAAATAATGTCGTCGAGTACAACACAGTGATAGAGTTTATTCATGATGCATTGTCACATAGAATTTCACACCTCCAAGTCTACCTAGATGCTCAACTAGATGTGCCTTAGTTAAATGGAGTATACTGTGTTTATGATCCTACTTTACACCAACATTTCCTTAGGGTACGTCTCTTGGAACGATACTTTGATTACATTACGTATATCCATGTTCCTAGGATATTTAATCACATGATAGATACTCTAGCTAATCACGTATTAGATTGGTATGTCACACACACATAGAAAGAGAAGCACACACATACACATGTACATACATTTGTAAACAAATGTGATCCATAAGATAAATAATATGTAAATATATATATATCAAAAGTTTTACGAGTACGTAGGTGGGCGCGAACACCTCAAAAATAAGGTTCAATATACATTGTTGGGCTTATGCCCTCAAAAAATACATGTACAATGGTGCCCTCGACACATCTAAAATCTAGCCTATCTAAGCTCGGGGCATATTGGCCCTGCTATAATGAACAACAGCGTTGGCTAAACACCAAAAAAGCTGGACCCAAGTCTGTGGCACCCCCACTACATGAGGTTGCATGGAGGGTGGGAGATCCTCGATATCGACCATGGGTAATGTGTGAGTGAGCACAGTGAGGTTGCGCTCGACTCGTCTCAAGACTCTCTCAACCTCTCCGGTTGGAGGTCCCCTGCGGCTGTTGGTCTGCCGATTGCTATTGGTCTCGCCTCTGGTTGAGGATGTCGTCGAGTCCTCGCGAAGTCTGTTGGGTGCACTGGTCCCACATCTGTACATACTAGATACACGAAAGTCAGTACTCTATACACACATAAAAATGATACATACAAAAGAAATTAAAAGAAATTAAATAATATTAAAAAAATCATGTTACCTATCTCTCCTCTATCCTCTCCAAAAGGAATGGGCATGTCAGGATACCTGGAAAAGTTGATCCTGACGTAGGGGTCGTCCTCTATTTCCAGAATCTGTCGTGCCCACTAGTCAAAGCATGTGTCATTGAAGGACTCTATGGTCCTCCCTCCCCCCTGTCGTGGCAGCAATGTTGCCCATCTGCATACTGTTTGGAAGGAGGTCACATGCCGCCGCACAGTCTCTCTAGGATTGAGACTGGGTACTCTCGAAGAAGAATATTGAGCATAGAATAGTACCAAACCCAAATTTCTTGTTGTTTCATTGCCAAAACTCTGTCAGTTATCTCTTCATGCATGTGAGCATGGTCATACTCCAGTCAAATATATGTGCCTCCTGGCACTGAATAACACAATGCATGTGTGCTCGGGAAGCCTAGTGAAGGGCCATGAATACGATAATCCACCCAATCAGCAGTAAGATCACTCTTAGAGTCAAGCTCGTGATCTTGTGAATTGACACATGAGAAACTACCTTCTCAGTGCCGACCTCACAATACATGTAGTGACCGGAATTTCATTAAACTACCAGAAAAATAAAATAGAACAGTAAATTTGAAATTTACTAAATTTTTAAATTAATCTAGCATATTCGCTCCCATTTTTCAATAAATAAATTAACAATTTACATAACCATTTGCATAACAAGATAAATTTATATAACAAATTGCATAACAGGTGGAATACCTCGTTCTGATGCTGTCTCCCTTCGCTTGAACCAATCCACAACAAATCCACAGCAGCTTGCTCCTTCGACACCCCAAAACCAGCCACCCTACCGACCAGTACGCCTGGCCCTAGGACATCTACGGACGTCCTAGCCCTCCGAGCCCAAAACCCCTCAGCCCCGATGTGCACTGTAAATCCCACTGTTCTAACTCTGTCTCAAAGCTCCCAAAAATCTCCTCTCGTAAACTGCATGAATAAAAACTCCCCTCAAAATGAATCCTACTACTTCCCTTATGCCTCCTTCACCGCCCTCGAACCTTCACTCCCCACCAAACACCTTATCCATTCATTAAAGCCTTATCTGTTCATTTAGTTCTTTATTAATGGTCTTATCCTCTATTAAATATTCCCTTTAATGTATGGGT
>ML782168.1:161084-186838 GCA_009831015.1 Picea engelmannii
AGAAAACCATCGGAAAAAACCATGTGCCGAAAACCACCTAATATTATGTCGTCCCGGAAATATGTCGGCCCAGTGAAAATATGTCGGCCTGAAACCGGCGAAAATATGTCGGCCCAAAAAAAAAAATTCAGGGGTGCTGCCCCCGAACCCCCACGTGGGGGGCTCCGCCCCCCTGCACCCTTCAAGGGAATATAACACATACCCAACAACCAACCATAGGAGCATTAGGTGGAGGAGAACTAGGAGGAGAAGGAGTGTGGACGGGAGATGTCAGAAAAGAGGTTCTTGGAGGAGACAACGGAGAAAACAGAGAGAGAGCTAAGGGAACTGAATGTGCAGATGCTTCTCTCTGTGCAGTAGTAGCAATAAAAGGAGGGGTGGTGAAACCTTCTGAGACCTAAGGTCTGTGTTGAGGCACAACTTCCAGGGAGGGGACAGTGACAAGGATCTATCTTTCTGATACCAAAACAGGAGGAGAAAAATCAGCAGGAACACTCCCGAAATTCAAAAAATGGGAAACCTCAGAGGAGGGACGACTAGGAAGCTGAGAATAAGAAAATGGAGTTCTTACAGAAGGAGGTGAAGAAATACCTGATTCAGTGGCGAAGATTTCTCCTTGAGGGGGCTTCCCTTTTCTGATAATCACCTCCGGATTTTCTTCAGTTGTAGCCAGAGGCAGCTGTGGATGAGACCGCGTGTGTCTACCACTGGAAGCCACAACTAAAACAGCGGGTTCACTCTAGTGGATTCATCACAATGGAGTTTCCAGGTGCACAGTAGCAATATTCAAGTTCTGATATCTGATGCACCTTCAGAATTAGTTGATCGTTGTCGTTCAATCCTGGGGAAAATATTCAACTTCGTCCCCGGCAACGGCGCCAAAAATGTTAGCGTCAATAGTCACTCCTAGATTGCTTGCAGGAGCTAAGCCTGACACCCATCAGTTTAATGTC
The DNA here is from genome assembly GCA_009831015.1 of Picea engelmannii. Taxonomy (NCBI): domain Eukaryota; kingdom Viridiplantae; phylum Streptophyta; class Pinopsida; order Pinales; family Pinaceae; genus Picea; species Picea engelmannii. The sequence continues at coordinate 162,038 of ML782168.1, forward strand.
ATGATTTGTTTAAAGGGGTGATCAAATGGAATAAAACTCAGAACAAATATCATCTCAACTCTGAAACTAGGCCAGGCATGCACAGGTGAGTGAGGTCTTAGATAAACTTCAAACAGTGAGTTGTAATAAGGGTGAATAGGTGGAAGACTTGTATAAGAAGAGTGTAGGGGACTATTCGAACATCCGGATTCTAACAGACTGTGAGAGAAGGCATCTGAAGGAAATATCTTCTTACACCCAAATGCAGGAAACCAGAGAAAACAGCAATGCAACAATAAATCATTTATCATAACATAACTGTGTTAATCCATACAAAGCATTCGATCATAAACTCTCTGGCACGAGACGAAATACAGATGGAGAAAGGAAAACTATTTGTCATAAAATAATAAGTCTCAAACACAGATGCATAACCAGGAAACCAGAATGGTCATTGAAACTTTACAGTCGGGAAATTCACTCTACCATCGATAGATACAAAAATGGCGAAAATGCCTACATATGCTCAGAACAACAACAACAACAAAACTGAGACGTCGCATTAAACACATTGCATCTGCATGGCTTCTGACAATATGCGCCTACAATCTTTGAATAATCGTGCACCAACGGCGGATGCAATCGGACTTCTGACAGCTCCGTAGGCGAATCGATGTGCCTATAATTCATCGTCGGACTTTCCCATTATGGCGGAGACGATGTCTAACCACCACCAACCACTTCAATAACTGCTTCCTTGGGATTGAGGATGGTCCGGCCAACTCGACACCTCGGGGACGTGGACGGACCTTTGTGATGCCACCTGGACTAGCTGAACGGCCTGATGAATAGACGTGGAGGCCAGCACGAAGAATGGGGTGCACAACGGGAATAGTGGTTCCAAAGCCATGAGGGCGAGGCATGAAGCAATGAGGGGGTGAGAGGGGTTACAGGGGTGGCACATGGAAAAAGGAGATAAGCGAAGGAGACATGATGGACGCATTTTAGTGGGAGGCTGACATGGAGGGGAGCGGGACACATGGCAGGTGGTGAGTGGATGATGAGGTGGAGAAAGGACTACCTGGACTAAAGAGTGAGGAAGGACAGATGACACACGACAGCAGGGGGAAGGTGGCTCCAGAAGATGACATAACGGGGGAAGGGCCCATGCTGATTAAACGTAGAGATGAAGGAGAGGTCTGGGTCACCTGCGCATTGTTGATCAGGGCGCTTCAATCGCAGCCATCGGAAAGAGGCACCCTGGATTCCGGACCCCCCCCCTCCGCTTAAAGGTAGAAATATGGAGGGGGTTCGGAATCGCCTCACGTGCCGTTGATCTGGGCACTTTGATCCTGACCGTTGAAGAGGTGCGTCCTGGATTTTGGACCCCCCCCCTCCGCTTAAAGGTAGAAAGGTGGGGGGGCTCCGGAATCCGAGATGCGCCGTTGATCCGGGCGCGCGAAATCCTGTCGTCCAGATTTGCTCGTCGTTTTACCACGGGCGCATTTGCATCCATAACTTAGGACAATTGGGTTTTACCCATTTCTTATCATTTTACCCCCATTACAAGAAATATCGCTAACACCGATATAGGTGGATATTGATGGCCACCCACTTGTTCCACTAGTTCAAAGAACAATTTTCATTTTGGCATTTTGTTCCTAGTTTTTTGGGTCCTAAACTTATGGGGCCATTTTGATCCCCTAAACAATGTTTTTTGGGTGCGACACAGTCATATTGTAAGCTTTATCAAAGTGTGATGGAAACATGTGTATTCCTCAGATATTTCTTTCCAACGAGCTATCGTGCGACTAAAACAGAGATCATATACAAAATTTATGACCATGGGAAGTTGATGTACCAACTAACCCCATCGGGGCCCACATGACTTTTGGCACTTCATCTCCTAGAGTTATGTTTTTGTATATTTAGGGCTTTATCATTTATTCTTTATGTTAAAAAGGACTTTGGAGCCTCATTGTAACCATCTTATTGTGAATGAGCATAGCCGTCACATCCCTTCTCATAGATAAGCTGCCACCATTTGAGCAAGTTCGTTTCAGTTTGCATTTTTAAAGTTTCAACATATTCTCATTATCAATAGAAGTTAAGTTTTATTGTATCTCTATGTATTTCTTTGTTGTACATCTATTACATCCGTTGGAGCCGCCCTTGTTTTTCACCTCGAGCAATTTTCAATTTTTGATATTTGAAGATCTAAAGTTGTTTTTCCTTTCCTTCCGAAATATTAAAACTCTGAAATCTTGTCCCCTGGATAGCAATGCTTTTTCACTTTCAAAAAAAATCTATTTTTCGGGATATGTTTGCTCTTTTGTTTTATTTCAGGATATCGCAAGCCGGATACTTCAATCTTGGAATTCATAAGTCCCGAGACGCAAAACTGCGAATTCGTTTTTGTTTGTTCGTGCAAAATATTAACTAGGGTAAAACTTTTAATTCATGAGTATGCATTTTCGGGAAGTCACGCCTCGACATTCGTCAAACCCAAGTTTTTGTTTTTATAGCCTGAAGAGCCGAGAACGCGATAACTTTTGTGATAACTGTGGTCAAGGACTAAAGGTAAAAAACTAACCATGGTTAAATTTGGTTCTCGGCACATCGCCACTCGGCACTTTCTTTCATAAAGATAAGGTGTCCAAAACCCCGATTCACGAAGTTGCGACATGATTATAGCGAGATTAATTAGTCGCCTAATCTAAGATTTCCTTCTCATAATTCGAGCCTTAATTATCGCCACATCGCGATATCGCGACTCTGCATACCATTTTCCCAAAAGTCTTTCTTCGAATTCCCGAGTGGCGATATGGCGAGTAAATTAATTATATAATTAAGGATGCGCCAAATCACGGCTACCGTTAATTACGTTAAAATCGGCACTCGTAGTCTCGCGAGTTGAAGAGTCAAAATGTGAGAAGGAAATTCATGATGCAGTGAAAAGCGAGAAAATTATTTAAGTCGTTAAGATTTATAATTTTAAATTAAACGAGATACGTCCCATGCATCGAGGTTGGCACACTCCACGAGGTATCTACTTGCTCTCCATAACCCAATTTCCTGTCAAGCTGTCGAACATTGATGACATTAATGAAAAATTAGGGTAAATCCACAAACAAATAAGATCAGATTCACGCAATAAATTTTTTTTTATTTGCGATTTGACAGACTTATTTCAAATAAGTACAGGGTTTTCAAATATATATAAGATTTTCATTCTATTTTAAAACATTTCTCATATCCTCACAGAGCTCACCTTTCTCCGAGTGAACTAATCTCTGCATGTATACACAGGTCTATCACAGAAGAGCGAAAACACAAGTTTTAGACATGGCTCCGAGGAGAGAAGCGAAAGCGAATATCGAGGTTGCAACACAGGGTTCAGATAACATCTTAGATAATTCACCTCGGATTGGCGGCTCAGTACCCAACTGGTCGTTTGTTTTAGATATTCTACAATCTAAGTTGGTGAACTCTTCAGACTCTAATGACGATGATAATGTAAAGGACGACCTGAACACTAAATGCAAGACAGTTGTTCGGTCTGGTATGCACCTGGTTGCAACCAGACCACGGTTGCTCCCATACTACGACATGATCCGATGGGCGTTGGATCACATAGACCTGCCCACCAGAACTATCATAAGTGACCAACGGACCATGGTCGAGACTTTCAAACCAAAGCATATCCAATCTATGTATAAGCTTCCAGCAACTTCTGAATACACATATGACACTTAATTCCTAGAGGAATTCAAAAAGAAGGAGTGCGAAGAATATGACAAAACCATGCCTGGTTTGATAAAAGATTGGGTTTCGCACTCCGCAAAATTCAGAGCGAATGACAAGGGCATGTATTCGATTGCTTCGCTGGAGCCATAGTATATGTATGTGGCGATGATGACATGCTGACTTTTCGGAAGGGAGGATACAACACATTTCTACATTGCGTGGGTACCTCTCATCTTTAGGGTAGAGGAAGGTTTCTCATTTAATTGGGCAAATATACGCTCGGATAGTTTATTCAACAGGGTCACAGAGTATCGGGAGGAAAAGGCAGCCGGGGGACCATCCTCATTCTTCATGTCTACCTATATCATGGACGCGATATGCTCCATGACACCTTTCCCTTTGATGAATTGGGATTGGAGTCCAACCCAAGAAAAAACTGTACATGAGTACCAGGATAAACTGTGGGAAAATAATGAAAATAAATTTATTTATGAGATTTTCAACTGGGTGATGGTGCCTCTGCACATCACCATTTCTGGTCTTTCGCCACCTCGAATCTCGGATAGCATTGCTGCGAATCTGAGCGGTATTGCGGACTGGTACGTAGAAGTAGATTTTTCTTATTTTAGATTGTTCGGAGCTGTTGTTCCTCCTCTGGCGCTACCCCTATTCATCCCTGACAAGCTGGCCTGTCACGAGATTGCCCGACAAACAGTGATTGGCGGAGTAAGTAAAGAGCTTAAAGCGTCATCGAAGAAGGTATGGCCATTTTTCCCTGTTCGGCTAAATTCTTATTCCTTATTGGATTTTGGACATGCTAAGGCTGAGGCTGCAACCTTAGAAGACTTGAGTTTGGTCTCGATTGAGTATAAAAAGCATGATCCTCGGAAAATTGTAAGCACCCATTTGTCAAATTGTGGGTTGAAGAAGTTTGAACATGAGTGTTCACCCTCGGATGATATTTTCCAAGGGGCGAGGTCCTATGGGGAAGTTATAGTTCGAATCAGACCTCTAGCACCCGAAGACATGGCCTCTGTTTTAAAGTTTCAGGAGCATAGAAAAAGATGTCTCCCCGTGGTTCTAGGAGGTTTGGGTCTTTCCAAGGATAAAGAGAAGGAGGCTGAAAGCTCCGAGGGCCAAACTTCTAACCCCGAAAAAGGTCAGGAAGGGGAGCAGGAGAAGAATCTCAAGCAGGAGAAGAATCTCGAGCAGGAGAAGAATCCCGAAACAGAAAAAGAAACTACTGACCCACCCAAGGAACATAGTCCAGAGGTGGAAATAAGAAACATAGACCCGCCAGAAACTCAGAATCAAGAGACTGGGACGAAGACCTCTGATCCTCCGAAGGAACAGGACTCTCTCGGCACACCAGGAAAGGCGGCGAAGCAAATCGGGGAACCCATCGCTTCTGTCACCCCTTTATAGTCAACGCAAGGAAACATAGGAGAAGGATGGATTTTAGGTGAAGAACTAAGCCCCATCAGAGCAGAAGAACTTCCTTCCAATGAATTCTTCTTCGACAAAAAGAGAAAAGCATTTGTGAAAAGGGAGTTCAACCAGGAGGAAGGATCAACTGCTAAAAAATTCAAAGTGATGACAGATGGAAAAAACAAAAGGAGTGATCAATTCGCCTTAGAGATAGCAGGAATGTTGGGAGCGTATGCGTCGGTGAATCAATTCTCGGTCGGGATGTTGAAAAATCATCTCAAGAGAAAGAATCGTCTGATCAAGACTCTCGAAGCCCGGGTAGCTTCGGCCGCAAAAAATGCTAAGAGTCAGGCGAGTGGAGAAATACAACTGGCCCGATTAGCCCATAAAAAGGAAATAGAAGTTCTCAAAACCAAATTGGAACAAGCGAATTCGGTGATCCGAGATGGTCGGATATAGTCTGGTCAGCAGAGGAGTATGATCACAGAGTTGCAGGCTTAGTTAGAGGTCGTTGAAAGCAAGGTGATCGACATCGAGATTTTTAAATCCCAAGAAATTGATATTCGGAGCAGGATCTCTTTTGCGCAACAGAGTCTACTAGACAAAGTGGGAGCGATACGAGAAGATTGTCTGTTAATACATCGGATTTTTGAGAATCTAATTGTCAAAGAAAGGAACGCAGAGGCTGCTCGGGTTGCCTTTCAAGAGGCAGTGATAGCTACTAATAAAAGATTTTCAGTAGGTTCTCCTGGACTCACCATCGCTGAACAAACAAGAGGTAATATTTTGTTAAAGGATTGGGAACATAATATTACCTTAAGCAAGGAACAGGTCCAAAAGGTGACCAATTCATTAGAAGAAGCCTTCAATGCTATAGATGGTGAGCTGTTAGGGATGGAGAGTGGAGGAGACTCAGAAACGTTGAGGCAAATGAATGTAGATCAGATTTCCCTCGACATGAAGGAGAAGAATGAGAGAGATTCGGTGGAAATCTCTAAGATAGACAGGGTACACATGGCTCAAGTTGACGAACATTTGATTCAACCTAGCGCACAACTCAGTGCCCTTGACATCATTGATGCACAAATGGGTAATAAACTTTCACAGTTAGCCCGAGAGTGCTATTTTGCTGAGCCTTCACAACTTGTATCCCAGTTTGTGGACAAATGTATCATGTACACCGAATCCGTGCAAAGACAAGCACCTGGCACCTTTTGAAGATAGAGTAGGAGAGATGGAGTGATTTCGCTCCTCCTAGCTGTCAAGCAGATCCTTCACAGTTTGTATCTTGGTTTGTGAACAAATGTATCATATGCACCGAATCACACAAAGACAAGCACCTGGCACTTTTTGAAAATAGAGTAGGAGAGGTGGAGTGATTTCGCTCCTCTCATTTGTAACAACATTTATGAAACCATTGATGTTTCTAAAAAGGGGGGAAAATTTGTATAAATGGATGACCAAAAGAAGAACAAGGGGCTGGACTTTTTTGGGAGGGATTGTAATAGAATTTTTTGCATTCGAAGAAGTTAATACAAGCAAATTTTAAGATTCCTAATTCCGTCACGACTGTGTTCCAAGTTTGTTTCATTATGTTTCTTGTTTCATTTCATTTCACTCTTCATAATTGATGTGTATTACTATAATTTAGTACAACCACTACTATAGTGAAGGGATTTCATCTTTCTGTAATTGTTTCTTGTCTTTCCTCTGCACCAGCTATCAGCGGGTGTAAGACCAAGTTGCATTTACAGAATTTTATATTTATTTACACTTTGTCAATTATTTCTATGTCAATTTATTCTTCTGTGTATGTGTGAGTTTTCTACTGACAGGAACTTTACGTTATCTACAACTAAATTTTTTTCTTTCATCCCACATCTTTAACTAAAGAATAATACAGTTACGGGAAAGGGCCTTAAATTTGCATTCCTATTTTGTTCTTCATGCAAAAATTTCTCTTTATTTCGACCCAATTGAAACAGCGTTGAGATCTATCGTTAAATTATTTCTTACTGGTACTATTCCTCAAATGACTGTCCCTGCAGCAACTCAACCTAATATTCAACTCAGACTATCTAATCAAGCGCATATTGCTTTAAATATTTTTGACACGATACTTAAAAATGCTAACACCCGAGAAGAACTTGAACGTTCATGGGCAGCCATTGAACAAGATATTATCACTCAGGAACAGTTGGAATCTAGACAACGAGAACGTAGAAATCTTCATTAGTTTCCTATACCGAAGGTTAGTACAATTCATTTATCAACTTTATCATACTTTCGGATGCCTTGACACTGTATTTTCAAGCCTTAAGTACAGACTCAGGAACAACATATTTCTGGCGCCGTTGCCGGGGAGCAAAGTTACGAAATCTTTTCCCTGGGAAAACGACAAACTATTTCGTTGATAGTGTTACTCTTTGATAGTGAACATAGAGTGCACACAGCTTTAAGGATTTTAAAATCTTTCACTTGGCAACTCCACTGAAACACAAACTGGCATCTAGTAGAAAGCATACCAGATAGAACCCGGGTGGTAAGCTGATTACGCCTGTTAATAATCTTGAAAATTTTTTAAGAGCGAGAGGCTTGTTTGAGGCAACCGCTTCAGTTAATAAACCCAAAAACCCACTTTTAATGACTAAATGCCCTTCGGAACCTCTTACTTACGGCAGCCCTCTCTCTGATACCAAAGATCCGGAAACGAACTACTCGGAATTTAGGAGTGAGACACATCAGACTTTCCCATCTATAAACAAGGGTAAAGGTCCTTTAGAAAGATCGTTATTGTTTGACAGCCTTTCTTTGACAGAACTTCCCAATTTCACCTGATTCAAAAGAGTGTGTTACACCCTCATTTCCTACTCCCAATTCGATGGCAGGTGTCGGAGGAGGAGGTGGAGGACATCATAATGTCCCTCCTCCCGGAGCATTCGCAAAGGTAGCGGTGAGATACGCTCCCCTGGTTTTACCCGTTCCCCTCCATGATTTACCTGACAACTACATAAAAAATCTTCCTACGTTCACTGGGGAGGGAGATCTAACCGCAGCCGAGTATATAAACTTTTTTGACCAGTTCGCAGACATCTATGGTATTGAGCATGAGGATGTCTATTCGAGACTACTTGTCCATACCTTCGAAGGACAGGTCCGAACTTGGTTTCAGAGTCTTCCTGCAGCTTCTATTTAGACATATGACGCCTTGGAAGATGCTTTCCTCAGACGATGGGGAGAGAGAAAAGATCACTTATATTACCTTATTGAGTTTGGGTCCCTAAAGAAAAAGAACTCAGAAACCGTTATGGAATTTATTCTGAGATTTAACAAACTTTATAACAAAATTCCAGCCGTTGTTAAACCTTCCGAACCCTCAGCCAAAGTAACCTTTGCGGGAGCTTTCGAACCTTATTTTGCATTGCTTTTGCGAGAAAGAAGAGGAGCCACCTTGAATAGAATGCAAGACGATGCTGTCGAAATAGAATCCAATATGATGGCTTCAGGAAAGTTAAAGGCTAAAGTTGAAATAGTCAACCGTGAAAATAGACGCTATAGGGAACCAGCGGGTCCTTCCGGGTCAAATAGATACACTGACGACAGAGTAGATGATATGGCCCGAATAATTAAAGATTTGTCTAACAAAATATCTAGGATGGAGTTGGATCAGGCTAAAGCTGATTCTTCCAACAAAAAGGACTTCAAGAGAAACCCAAATCCCCAAAATCCACATAGGCAAATAAAGAATGAAGATCAAAAAATACAAGCTCCACTAAAAAATGAAAATTTTATAGGAACAAGTGACCTCCAAGATTTCAGAGATTCGGAAGATGAAGTTGCGTTTTTCGGTGATGAGTGTTCGTAGCCATTCTTGACCAGTGAAGACTATGAGAAATCTTTAAATACTCCTCAACCGTCTAATGAAGAAGAAGAAGGTGATCATACTGACCTCTGCGTATCTCAACCAGAAACAGAAATGATAGCGGTTGATTTTCAAACCAGATACAATCTGAGATCTAAAAATAAGCCTACCCCAACTGACCAACCTAAGAGAATCCTTCCAAGGGCTCAATCTCATAAACCTCCTTTGGAAGAGACATTGTTACACAGCAATAAAGACAAGGTAACAAAAATTCAAGAGTCTGAGGTGGAAAAAGCCGAAACCCAAACAAAAGAAACAGGACCGACAGATAAAGTTACATCTTCGACTAAGATCATGAGTGATAAAGCGATCCAGACAAACAAGTTAGAAAGAAAAATCCCGGAAGTCTTAACCAAAGAAACGGACAAGGTAAATACGTCTTTCAATTTTGAAAATGAATTAAATAAAATTAAGATACCGATTCCTTTGGTAGAATTAGCAAAAAAACCCCACTTATCGGAAGCAAATTGCCAAAGTAATGGGCATTTATGAGCCAGAAAGTCATTCTGATTTCATCAAACTAGAAGACGACATACCTAACATCACCTTTGGTCCTCATTTTGAGGGATCCAAGGACAACGTCGCTCCTTTCTATATCACCCTGAATATACACGATCAGTTACTGCATAACTGCATGTTAGATTCTGGGGCTTCACATAATGTTATGCCCAAAACTATAATGGAGAGGCTGGGGCTCCAGATCACTAGACCCTATGGAGACCTATACTCGTTTGATTCGAGAAAGGTTAAATGTATGGGAATGATTAAAGATCTGGTGGTTACCCTGACTCAGGTCCTGGTCAAGAGTATCTTGATGGATGTGGTTATCGTAGATATTCCCCCCAAATATGGTATGCTGTTATCCAAATCATGGGGGGCCAAGTTGGGGGGTTCTCTACAATTGGACATGTCATATGCCACAATCCCAATTTTTGGTGGTCAGTTTACCCGTTTGTATCGGGAAACAAGATTAGCGTATACTGTCAGCGATCCTCAGAACCCAAATAACTTTTCCATTTACGTTGCAGACCAAGATCTGGGGAATTGCATTTTGTCATTTGATGATGGTTTAGATGGGTGTCCAGAAGAATCTGATATGAAGCGGGAAGATCTCAGCCCCTTGACAGAAGAGCTGTGCAAAAATGGTATCTGGAAAATGTACTTCGATGGCGCTTCATCTTCTGAAGGAGCTGGTGTTGGCATACTCTTAGTAGCTCCTGAAGGTAAGTTTATTGTTCCTTTCTCATATCGTTTGCAGTGGGACATATATTACACCAATAACGTATGTGAGTATGAAGCATTAATCTTAGGTTTAGAGGTGGTAAAGAAGTTAAATATAAAAAACTTGGAAGTTTACGGTGACACTGAATTGATAGTAAGACAAGTAAACCGACAATACCTAGCCAAGCATCCCAGACTAAGAACATACAGAAATTGTGCTTGGGATCTGATGGAGAATTTTTTCTCATCTATAAAAGTCCATTTTATTCCTCGCACAGAGAATCTACATGCTGACGCATTGGCTAAGGCAGCCTCAACCTTTTCTCCTCCCACGAATGTTAAACTGAAATATCATATTGAAATCAGATATAAACCCTCTATACCAGACAATGTCCGACACTGGCAAGTCTTTGAAGATGACGAACAAATTCAGAAATTTCTTATGGCAATAGGTGAGTTCTCGGAAACCCATCCAGACCAATAAAACCAAAACGACCCGATGTGGATTGTGCAAGAAGATGAAGATCCTGAAACCTTTCGAGAAAAAATAGCGGATCATCGCATGTTGGTCCTTAAAAATAACCAAATCCCGAAAGGCTTAATTCCTTTGGAAAGACTGTTTGATCAGAACGACATACCTGTGAAGTCCACTTTGCAGCCCCAACCAGAAGAAGTGGAGGACTGCAACATAGGAACTGAAAAAGATTCCAGGATAGTAAAGATATCTAAATTCCTCCCTCCTAAGGTAAAAGACCAGTACAGAGACCTACTCAGACAGTATAAAGATGTTTTCGCCTGGTCCTATGATGAGCTTCGAATATATGATACTTCTATAATTGAGCACAAGATACCTTTGAAGCCCAGAGTCAAGCCTTTTAGGCAAAAGCTCAGGCAATTTAACCCCATTTTGTTGCCCGTTATTGAAAAGGAAGTTAAGAAGCTCTTAGATGCGAAAATAATTGTACCTCTAAGGTACTCAGACTGGGTGGCAAATTTGGTCCCTGTCAGAAAAAAGAACGGAGAAATCAGACTGTGTGTGGATTTCCGGAACTTGAACAGGTCCTCTCTTAAATATAATTATCCACTTCCTAAAATGGACCACATCCTAGAAAGGGTAGTTGGAGCAAATCGAATGTCTATGATAGATGGATTTTCTGGGTACAACCAAATCGCCATGAACGAGCAAGACAGAGAAAAAACCGCTTTCACCACACCATGGGGTACTTTCATGTATGATAAAATGCCTTTTGGTTTGATGAATGCAGGGGCTACCTTCCAGCATGCTATGGAAATCGATTTCATCGGAGAAAGAGACAAGTTCGTAGTAATCTACCTTGATGATTTGATGGTTTTTTCTAAAACCGATGAAGAACATTTGATCCATTTAAAACAGACTTTCGAAAAATGCCGCAGGTATGGCCTATCTTTGAACCCAAAGAAATCACATTTCGCTATGCAGGAAGGTAAGCTTCTGGGATATATCGTATTTAAAGATGGGATCAGGGTCGATCCTAAGAGGGTTGAAGCAATACAAACTATCAGTATCCCTAGAAACGTTAAAGAAATTCAATCTTTCTTAGGTACAATAATTTTTTTACGAAGGTTTATACCAACTTTTGCTGAGATTGTCAAATTGTTCACAGAAATGCTGAAGAAAGATAGCAGAGTAAATTGGATGACCGAGGCTAAAGCGTCATTCGAGCATATTAAAAAAGTTATCAGTGAGGCACCTGTGTTAACAAGCCCAAATTACTTGAAATATTTCCTCATCTTCTCATTCGCTTCTCAAAATACTATCGCCGCAGTGTTACTGCAAAAAGATGATGAAGGCTTTGAACGCCCGATCGCGTTTTTTAGCAAGAGCCTTAGAGACGCCGAAATAAAATATGATATAATAGAAAAACAGGCGTACGCAATGGTGAAAGCGCTAAAATCATTCACAACTTACGTTCTACATTCAAAAATTATCGCGTACGTACCAAACAGTGCTGTGAAGGATATATTGGTACAGCCAAATAGTGATGGAAAACGAGGGCGCTGGCTTGCTAAAATACAAGAATTCAATCTGGAAATCAAGCCTACCAAATTGATAAAAGGAAAAGGTCTGGACAAACTCTTGGCTGAGTCGAACCTTAGAGCTCTTGACATCAATTGCCTACAAGGAGAAGACAGAGACACACATGTACAAGAGCCGGATGACCAGACATATCCGAGCAAGGTTGAAGAAAAATTCATGTCATCGGGCTGGTATAAAGATATAGTTTTCTATTTGTTAAACCTGAAATGTCTAGATAAACTAACACCAGCCAAATACGGAACTTTAAAAATCCATGCTGTAAAATATTGCATCTCCGAAAATCAACTATACTGGAAGGATCCACTCGGGTTCTTACTGGTTTGTTTGGTCGAGTCGGAAACTCCACGGGTTATAGAAGAATTTCATGAAGGAATCTGTGGAGGACACCATGCATGGAGAGCCACAGCCTACAAGATCCTAAGGGCCGGATACTATTGGCCGAAACTATTTTCGGATGTCAATGCCAAAGTGCGCGCCTGTTACTCGTGTCAAATATTCGTTGGTAAGCAGAAACTCCCTACACTACCACTCGTTCCAGTCTAAACTGAAGCCCCGTTTCAACAATGGGGATTAGACTTCATAGGGGAAATAAACCCCCATTCCAGTGCTCAACATAAGTGGATCTTAACAGCCACAGATTATTTTACAAAGTGGGTGGAAGCAATTCCAACCAAAAGGGCAACAGACTCGGTGGTGATCGACTTCTTGGAAGATAACATCTTGTCAAGATTCGGGTGTCCCCAAAATATTGTTAACGACAATGCCCAGGCCTTCAAGTCCATGGCTATGATCGAATTATGCCAGAAGTACAATATCGTTCTCGTCCATTCCACTACTTATTATCCTCAGGGAAATGGGCTGGCCGAATCATCTAACAAGAGCCTGGTAAATGTAATAAAAAAGGTATTGGATCAAAACAAAAGTTCCTGGCATGTACATTTGAAGTACGTGTTGTGGGCAAACCGCATCAGCACTAAAATATCTATCAGCATTTCACCGTTTCATATGGTCTATGGGACCGAGGTGGTTCTGCCCATAAACTTAGCAATGCCAGTGATGAAATTATGGCAAGATCAGAATGAAGAACCCAATCATGTAACCAGGAGAGTTAACCAGCTGATTGAGGTTCAACAGCTCAGAGTGGAGGTTGATGAGAAAATGCAGAAATACCAGGACGATATGAAATCATTGTTTGATCTCAAGGCAAAGGACAGAGAATTCCTCCCAGGTGACTTGGTGTTAAGATGGGATACGAGAAGGGAAGAAGCTGCTAAGCATGGCAAATTTTACCACCTTTGGTATGGACCATTCAGGGTCTCGGATCCAGAAGGGAAAATTTCATTTCTTCTGGAAAATAATGATGGAGAAGTTCTCAGTGCCCCTGTCAACGGGCGGTACTTAAAGCACTACATGACGTGACAATCGTCGGATAAAAATATATATATATATATATATATATATATATATAGAAAAAAGAAAAAAGAAAATTATATGTATATATTTGTAGATAAATAAGTTTTATTATGATTTTTTCTATATATTTATGTTTTCTTTCAAACATTTACTTTTAATTTTTGGTTTTCGTTCCTAAACTCTCAACACATTTTCAATGAAATTTGTATTGGTTGTTGCAGCATTCCAGTTGCAGACGAAACTAGCCGAGAAAAAATAATACGCAGGTCGGTGTTGGGAATAGAACGACATAAAATAGGTGATACATAAGATAATTCATAGTCCACAAAGAAATTGAAAAGAAAAGACAGAGGTGAGTTTTCTCAATATACAATTCATGAAAGACTATTTAAGCAAATAAGGTAACATTTTTCAAATTTGCAATACAAAGGGTTAGATGACAAGAATATTTTTGGTTTCATAATCTTCAAATAAAATAATTTGAATGAATACATTAAACCTAAAAACAATCAGTCACAATGTTTGTCCCTAAATATATTCGAAAACCAGTCCCGAACTGTTGTGACCTTTTGTATGTTAACCCATTGAATTGTTGCCTTGTTTTCTGTCTATATTTGGGCCTAATTTTTAGCGAGTCACTATCTTCCCTAGTTTTTGTGAAGGGGTAAAGGTTTTTCATTTTAAACCTCAAGGATCCCGAAGCAGATATTAATAAGAAAGCCGGTCTTCACAACTACTTGATCTTCTGCTAAGCTAAGGAGCGTTTATAGTGATCCTAACTTTCCTAGGTTTTTCAACAGCGTCGGAAGAATCAAAGCTTGCTTGAACAAGACGTCCCTTAAACTTTTATTATTCTCCCATTTTTCCCTAGGAAAGAAAGGTCTTGCGAGGGTCAAAGAAAGGTTGATACCGAGTAATCAAAATAAGTTGACAGACCTCTGATAAAAAATATTACACAGATCTCAGCCATGATATAAACTGATTGCTCCCATCTTCGTGTTTTAAAAGTAAATACTAAGACAGGTGGTGAAAGGAAATTCAGAAATGATTGCCCCCACCTAGTCCATTAAGACGATGAAAGGAAATTCAGAAATGATTGCCCTCGTCTTAGCGTTTAAACGCATAAATATTTTCCGAAGTGGTGAAAAGAAATTCAGTTGAAAAAGGGGTCAGACAACTTCATCGGGGTACTTAATAGGCTCGCTGGCAGTGAAGCAATGTCTGAGAGATCTGTAAGGCTGTTACACATAAATATCAATCTACTCTGGTAACCAACACTTTCTAAAAGCCTGATCATTTCCCCAAATTCCGATGGGACTTCCCAACTTAAAATTGTATAATAGCATTCTTTTAATGCAAGCTGAGAATCGCAAGATCTGTTGAATACCCTAGGGTTGTTTTGACTATCTTAAAGCGTCTCCTAAGTTAGTAGTGAGAAAAGGAAAGTTGTGGAAGTGAATTCAGCTGTGTTTGGAAAGAGTATCTGAGTTCGAAAAAATTTCTGGGGTACCAAGCGAAGATTTCCTCCCCCTTTCTATCTTTTTCCTGAATCTTTCTGTTGATTTTAGCCTATGACTCCATTTTACCCAATATTGGCACCTGGTCTACTATTCTTCCCGCCTCACAGGGAAGCGGGATCCCTAGTTGGAGCCTATGTTGGATCCACCCTTGTTTTTCACCTTGCAAAATTTTCAATTTTTGATATTTGAAGATCTAAAGTTGTTTTTCCTTTCCTTCTGAAATCTTAAAACTCTGAAATCTTGTCGCCTGGATAACAATGCTTTTTCACTTTAAAAAAAAATCCATTTTTCAATATATGTTTGCTCTTTTGTTTTATTTCAGGATATCGCAAGTCAGATACTTCAATCTTGGAATTCATAAGTCACGAGACGCAAAACTGCGAATTCGTTTTTGTTTGTTCGCACAAAATATTAACTAGGGTAAAACTTTTAATTCATGAGTATGCATTTTCAGGAAGTTGCGCCTCGGCATTCGTCAAACCCAAGTTTTTGTTTTTACAGCCCTGAGAGCCGAGAACGTGATAACTTTTGTGATAACCGTGGTCAAGGACTAAAGGTAAAAAACTAACCATGGTTAAATTTGGTTCTCGGCACATCGCCACTTGGCACTTTCTTTCATAAAGTTAAGGTGTCCAAAACCCCGATTCACAAAGTTGCGACATGATTATAGCGAGATTAATTAGTCGCCTAATATAAGATTTCCTTCTCATAATTCAAGCCTTAATTATCGCCACATCGCGATATCGCGACTCTGCATACCATTTTCCCAAAATTCTGTCTTCAAATTCCCGAGTCGTGATATGGCGAGTAAATTAATTATATAATTAAGGATGCACCAAATCACGGCTACCGTTAATTACGTTAAAATCGTCACTCACAGTCTCGCGAGTTGAAGAGTCAAAATGTGAGAAGGAAATTCATGATGCAGCGAAAAGCGAGAAAATTATTTAAGTCATTAAGATTTGTAATTTTAAATTAAACGAGTTACGTCCCGCGCATCGAGGTTGGCACACTCCACGAGGTATCTACTTGCTCTCCATAACTCGATTGCCTGTCAAGCCGACGAACATTGATGACATTAATGAAAAATTAGGGTAAATTCACGAACAAATAAGATTAGATTCACGCAATAAATTTGTTTTTATTTGCGGTTTGACAGACTTATTTCAAATGAGTACAGGGTTTTCAAATATATATGAGATTTTCATTCTATTTTAAAACATTTCTCATAGCCACACAGAGCTCACCTTTCTCCGAGTGAACTAATCTCTGCATGTATACACAGGTCTATCGTAGAAAAGCAAAAACACAAGTTTTAGACATGGCTTCGAGGAGAGCAGCGAAAGCGAATATCGAGGTTGCAGCACAGGGTTCAGATAACATCTCAGATACTTCACCTCGGACTGGCGGCTCAGTACCCAACTGGTCGTTTGTTTTAGTTATTCTACAATCTGAGTTGGTGAACTATTCAGACTCTGATGACGATGATAATGTAAAGGACGACCTGAACACTAAATACAAGACAGTTGTTCAGTCTGGTATGCACCTGGTTGCAACCAGACCACAGTTGCTCCCATACTACGACATGATCCGATGGGCGTTGGATCACATAGACCTGCCCACCAGAACTATCATAAATGACCAACGGACCATGGTCGGGACTTTCAGACCAGAGCATATCCAATCTATGTATAAGCTTCCAGCAACTTCTGAATACACATATGACACTGAATTCCTGGAGGAATTCAAAAAGAAGGAGTGCGAAGAATATGATAAAACCATGCCTGGTTTGATAAAAGATTGGGTTTCTCACTCTGCGACATTCAGAGCGAATGACAAAGGCATGTATTCGATTGCTTCGCTGGAGCCACAGTATATGTATGTGGCGATGATGACATGACGACTTTTCAGAAGGGAGGATACAACACATTTCTACATTGCGTGGGTACCTCTCATATTTCGGGTAGCGGAAGGTTTCTCATTTAATTGGGCAAAGATACTCTCGGATAGCTTATTCAATAGGGTCATAGAGTATCGGGAGAAAAAGGCAGCCGGGGGACCATCCTCATTCTTCATGTCTGCCTATATCATGGACGCGATATGCTCCATGACACCTTTCCCTTTGATGAATTGGGCTTGGAGTCCAACCCAAGAAAAAACCATACATGAGTACCACGATAAACTGTGGGAAAATAACGCAAATAAATTTATTTATGAGATTTTCAACTGGGTGATGGTGCCTCTGCACATCACCATTTTTGGTCTTTCGCCACCTCGCATCTCGGATAGCATTGCTGCGAATCTGAGCGGTATCGTGGACTAGTACGTAGAAGCAGAGTTTTCCTATTTTAGAGTGTTCGGAGCTGCTATTCCTCCTCTGGCGCTACCCCTGTTCATCCCTGACAAGCTGGCCTGTCACAAGATTGCCCGACAAACAGTGATTGGCGAAGTAAGTAAAGAGCTTAAAGCGTCATCGAAGAAGGTATGGCCATTTTTCCCTGTTCGGCTAAATTCTTATTCCTTATTGGATTTTGGACATGCTAAGGCTGAGGCTGCAACCTTAGAAGACTTGAGTTTGGTCTCGATTGAGTATAAAAAGCATGATCCTCGGAAAATTGTAAGCACCCATTTGTCAAATTGTGGGTTGAAGAAGTTTGAACATGAGTGTTCACCCTCGGATGATATTTTCCAAGGGGCGAGGTCCTATGGGGAAGTTATAGTTCGAATCAGACCTCTAGCACCCGAAGACATGGCCTCTGTTTTAAAGTTTCAGGAGCATAGAAAAAGATGTCTCCCCGTGGTTCTAGGAGGTTTGGGTCTTTCCAAGGATAAAGAGAAGGAGGCTGAAAGCTCCGAGGGCCAAACTTCTAACCCCGAAAAAGGTCAGGAAGGGGAGCAGGAGAAGAATCTCAAGCAGGAGAAGAATCTCGAGCAGGAGAAGAATCCCGAAACAGAAAAAGAAACTACTGACCCACCCAAGGAACATAGTCCAGAGGTGGAAATAAGAAACATAGACCCGCCAGAAACTCAGAATCAAGAGACTGGGACGAAGACCTCTGATCCTCCGAAGGAACAGGACTCTCTCGGCACACCAGGAAAGGCGGCGAAGCAAATCGGGGAACCCATCGCTTCTGTCACCCCTTTATAGTCAACGCAAGGAAACATAGGAGAAGGATGGATTTTAGGTGAAGAACTAAGCCCCATCAGAGCAGAAGAACTTCCTTCCAATGAATTCTTCTTCGACAAAAAGAGAAAAGCATTTGTGAAAAGGGAGTTCAACCAGGAGGAAGGATCAACTGCTAAAAAATTCAAAGTGATGACAGATGGAAAAAACAAAAGGAGTGATCAATTCGCCTTAGAGATAGCAGGAATGTTGGGAGCGTATGCGTCGGTGAATCAATTCTCGGTCGGGATGTTGAAAAATCATCTCAAGAGAAAGAATCGTCTGATCAAGACTCTCGAAGCCCGGGTAGCTTCGGCCGCAAAAAATGCTAAGAGTCAGGCGAGTGGAGAAATACAACTGGCCCGATTAGCCCATAAAAAGGAAATAGAAGTTCTCAAAACCAAATTGGAACAAGCGAATTCGGTGATCCGAGATGGTCGGATATAGTCTGGTCAGCAGAGGAGTATGATCACAGAGTTGCAGGCTTAGTTAGAGGTCGTTGAAAGCAAGGTGATCGACATCGAGATTTTTAAATCCCAAGAAATTGATATTCGGAGCAGGATCTCTTTTGCGCAACAGAGTCTACTAGACAAAGTGGGAGCGATACGAGAAGATTGTCTGTTAATACATCGGATTTTTGAGAATCTAATTGTCAAAGAAAGGAACGCAGAGGCTGCTCGGGTTGCCTTTCAAGAGGCAGTGATAGCTACTAATAAAAGATTTTCAGTAGGTTCTCCTGGACTCACCATCGCTGAACAAACAAGAGGTAATATTTTGTTAAAGGATTGGGAACATAATATTACCTTAAGCAAGGAACAGGTCCAAAAGGTGACCAATTCATTAGAAGAAGCCTTCAATGCTATAGATGGTGAGCTGTTAGGGATGGAGAGTGGAGGAGACTCAGAAACGTTGAGGCAAATGAATGTAGATCAGATTTCCCTCGACATGAAGGAGAAGAATGAGAGAGATTCGGTGGAAATCTCTAAGATAGACAGGGTACACATGGCTCAAGTTGACGAACATTTGATTCAACCTAGCGCACAACTCAGTGCCCTTGACATCATTGATGCACAAATGGGTAATAAACTTTCACAGTTAGCCCGAGAGTGCTATTTTGCTGAGCCTTCACAACTTGTATCCCAGTTTGTGGACAAATGTATCATGTACACCGAATCCGTGCAAAGACAAGCACCTGGCACCTTTTGAAGATAGAGTAGGAGAGATGGAGTGATTTCGCTCCTCCTAGCTGTCAAGCAGATCCTTCACAGTTTGTATCTTGGTTTGTGAACAAATGTATCATATGCACCGAATCACACAAAGACAAGCACCTGGCACTTTTTGAAAATAGAGTAGGAGAGGTGGAGTGATTTCGCTCCTCTCATTTGTAACAACATTTATGAAACCATTGATGTTTCTAAAAAGGGGGGAAAATTTGTATAAATGGATGACCAAAAGAAGAACAAGGGGCTGGACTTTTTTGGGAGGGATTGTAATAGAATTTTTTGCATTCGAAGAAGTTAATACAAGCAAATTTTAAGATTCCTAATTCCGTCACGACTGTGTTCCAAGTTTGTTTCATTATGTTTCTTGTTTCATTTCATTTCACTCTTCATAATTGATGTGTATTACTATAATTTAGTACAACCACTACTATAGTGAAGGGATTTCATCTTTCTGTAATTGTTTCTTGTCTTTCCTCTGCACCAGCTATCAGCGGGTGTAAGACCAAGTTGCATTTACAGAATTTTATATTTATTTACACTTTGTCAATTATTTCTATGTCAATTTATTCTTCTGTGTATGTGTGAGTTTTCTACTGACAGGAACTTTACGTTATCTACAACTAAATTTTTTTCTTTCATCCCACATCTTTAACTAAATAATAATACAGTTACGGGAAAGGGCCTTAAATTTGCATTCCTATTTTGTTCTTCATGCAAAAATTTCTCTTTATTTAGACCCAATTGAAACAGCGTTGAGATCTATCGTTAAATTATTTCTTACTGGTACTATTCCTCAAATGACTGTCCCTACAGCAACTCAACCTAATATTCAACTCGGACTATCTAATCAAGCGCATATTGCTTTAAATATTTTTGACACGATACTTAAAAATGCTAACACCCGAGAAGAACTTGAACGTTCATGGGCAGCCATTGAACAAGATATTATCACTCTGGAACAGTTGGAAGATAGACAACGAGAACGTAGAGGTCATTGATGGACGATTGATATTTCCCCCTTGAATTTTTTTATGTTCTTTTAGGCTAACCATTTTTTTGGAAACAATATGTTGTGTATGAGTCTAGACCTCACAATTTTATTATTACTTTGGGTAGAAAATTGTACAAGATACTAGAGGTAGGTCCACCTACCGTTATTTCTTTGATCTATGCTAAGAAATGAAGGAAGGTCATTTCCTAGACATAAATTTTTTTCTTCTTCATGATTCACTCTCAAAGTGAATAAAAGGTCGCAACCACATCCATGGCCTCTGCACGCAGCAGAAACAAGTGGACAAGATCATGGAAGAATACAAAGACATCTTCTCCTCACCCTTTAGGGTGTCATGGCACTATCAGGTCAAGAATTCAATCGATATAACCCTCGATGCACCTCTACCCAATGGGCCAGTCTATTGCCACTCTCTTATGGAAAATGAGGAAATTAAGCAACAGATCCAAGAGTTGCTTCAAAAGGGGCACATCTGACACAAATCCTTATCTTGTGGGAGCCCAATTTTACTCGTATAGAAGAAATATGGGACTTGGTGACTCTGCATTGATTATAGGGCCTTAAACAAAATCATAATCGAGAACCGATACCCAATTCCTTGAATTTATGACCTTTTTTACTACCTCAAGGGAGCCAATTTTTTCAGCAAGATTGACCTGAATTCTAGCTACAACCAGGTCCCAATAGAACAAACTGATGTATGGAAGACCATTTTCAAATCCAAAGAACGTATTTTCGAATATCTAGTCATGTTGTTTGGTTTGACAAATGCTTCAACAAATTTCATGAGATTGATGGATGATATATTGCAGCCCTTCACCAATTCCTTTATGGTGTTATATCTAGATGACATCCTCATCTTCACAAAGAATTGGGAAGAACACTTACAACATATTCAACAGGTCCTTCACACTCTGCAACAACACAAGCTATATGCTAACTTGGAAAAATGCTCCTTCGGCATGAACATGGTCCAATACCTAGGATACATTGTTGATGAGAATTGTGTGCATGTGGATCCAACCAATATCCAATTCATTTGTGACTGGCCAGTCACAACAATTCATTTGTGACTGGCCAACCTCGACCACACTAACATAGCTTCGAAGTTTCTTTTTACTTGCCAACTTTTATCACAGGTTCATGTTGGGATTCTCCCATATTGCATGGGCCCCCAGCCAAGTTATCAAGGGTTGTGGAAATGCAAAGTTCATATGGGGGAAGTCACAACAATAAGAGTTCAATGATTTGAAACATCAGTTGTGCTCAACTCCAGTACTCTCCTCACTTGATCTACAACTACCTTTTGAGATTGAGACCGATGCTTCATACTATCTCATAGGTGCAATCCTCACTCAACACGGTCATCTAGTGGCATATCATAGTGAGACACTATCATATGTTGTATGTAAGTACCACACCTATGACAAAGAAATTTATTCCATTGTACAAGCCTGTCGACGATGGAAGGACTACATTCTCGAGAAGTATACAATCATCCATATTGGTAACAAGCCTCTGTAGTTCATGCATACACAAGGAAAATTATAGAACAACCTCCATCAAAAGTGATCACATACTTATAGCAATTCCATATCAACATAAAATATAAGACAGGGAGCACCAATCGTGTCCTTGACTACCCCAGTAAACCTCCATTTGTATCCTTAAACACGGTGCTCCACTCCTATGGCCATGAGGCACCCGAGTGGCCCCAACTCTACAAGAGCGATCTTGACTTCGCTACAACTTACCAGATACTAGACACATGCATGACTGTCACTGCCTTTCATATTCAGGACTAATTTTTATGCCATCTAGGCCACCTTCGTATTCCTTCAAGCGAGCATGCGAAGCTGATTTGGGAATCTCACTATAGTTGGATGATAGGACATTTTGGCATGGAAAATACCATGGAAATACTAAAGAATAATTTCTACTGGTCGAAACTTCGACAAGACATCAACAAGTATATCAGGTCCTACAATGCCTATACCATTTCCAAACCAACCACTAAGAAGAAAGGCATGTACACCCCTATTCCTACTCTTGATAGGCCATGGAAATACATATTGATGGACTACATGTTGGGCCTTCCTTCAACCAAGAAGAGAAATTAATATGTTTTTGTGTTGGTTGATCAATTTTCTAAGATGGCCATCCTCACAGCCTACAAAAAGAATATCACAGTGAAGGTCATTGCCAAGATATTCTTCGAACGGGTGTGGGTACACTTTTGGATACCACATACCATCATATAATATTAAGATAGTAGGTTCCTCAACACATTCTAGTCCTACCTCTGGTCATTGTTGGACACCAAGCTCACCAAATCCACTTCCTCCCACTCCCAAACTGATGGCCAAACAAAGGTCATCAATAGAATAATCGTGCATGTCTTATGCATGTACAACTCTAAACATCCATGCACTTGTGATGAGATTCTCCCCTATGTTCAACACACCTATAACATATCTCTTCATAGCTCGAACAACCATAGTCCCTTTTATGTGGGGTTGGGATTTAAACCATTGGGTCCCATTGATGTTGAACTACCCCTTGCATCCACACATGAAGAATAATTCCATGCTCAATTTGAGGCCGACAGAGCCACCAAGTATATTGAATGAATTCAATACATTTGATAACAAGTCCATGATAATTTACAGAAAGACAATGCTAAGTACAAACAATGCCATGATCAACACCAGGTTCCACACAAGTTTCAGGTGGGAGACAAGGTATGGTTGCATTTTCAAAAATAACACCTTAAAGGAAACCATAGAAAGACTTGTCCACTTCTCTATGGACCTTATATCATCACCAAGTTTGTGGGTCACAATTCTTTTGAGCTAAGTATTCCCTCCTTCCTTGGCCTGCACCCCGTGTTCAATGTGGAATTCCTTCGGACATACTTCCCACCATTATTGGAAACATCAAAGATCGTAGAGAAGTTGAAATTGACAGAGATCAACCCTAATTTCATGGAAAATGCATGCATTGATCATATGAGGGATACTCAGATTAATGGCACTTGACAACAAAGGATCCAACTTTATCGGGTTGTCAAAGCAGGGCAACTCCTGCACCAAGGCAAGTGGCTCACCTAGGGCCAAGTTCAAAAACAGTTTCCCCATATAATGGGGGAACTCAACACAATGGACACCATTTATTCCTAATAAGGGAGGACTGATCTAGGTAGATATCGGTGGTCACCCACCTATTCCAATGGCTCAAAGAACAATTTTCATTTTGACAATTTTCTCCTAGTTTTTCGAGTCCTAAAATTTTGAGGTCATTTTGAGGCTCTAAACATCATTTTTTTTGGCATGACACAGTCACACTATAGGATTTATCCAAGTGTGACAACAACATGTGTACTCCTTGGATATTTCTTTCCAATGAGCCATCATGCTCCTAAAATGGAGATTGCATGAAAAAGTTACAACCCCTAGAAATTGGTGTACCAACTTACCCCATCGAGGCCCGCATGAATTTTGGAACTTCATCTCCTAGGGTTAGGTTTTTGGATGTTTACGGTTTTCTCACTTATTCTTTATTTTAAAAATGCCTTTGGAGCCTCATTTTAACCATCTTCTTGCAAATGAGCATATTCGTGACATCTCTTCTCAGAGATAAGATGCCACCATTCAAGCAAGTTTGTTTTAGACTGCATTTTTATAGTTTCAACATATTTTCTTTATTAATAGAAGTCAATTTTTATTGTATCTATGTGTATTTTGTTTCTATACATTTTTATTCCATTTTGTTCCATTTATAAATACATATCACTCCCACTATCTCTCCTTTCTCTCTCTCCTACATCTACCCCTCTCTCCTCCTCACTTTGCATCCCATTCCCTCTGTATCCCCCACTTTGCCCCCTTTTCTCTCTTTACCTATTTACCCCCATTCTCTCTCTCTCTCTCTCTCTCTCTCTAGCTCCCTCTTGGTCTCCCTCTCCCTAGCTTTCACACTCTAAAACACTCCCTCTCTACCCCCCTTCTCTCTTTACCTCTTTCTATCCCCCTTCCATCTCTCTCTCTCTCTCTCTCTCTCTCTCTTTGACCCCCCTCTTTGTCTCCCTCTCCCTCCC
>ML782168.1:195517-205558 GCA_009831015.1 Picea engelmannii
AACACTCCCTCTCTCTCTCTCCCCCTCCATCCCACTATCTCTACTCTCTCTCTCTCTAACCCCCCTCTTGGTCTCCCTGTCTCTCCCTCTCACACTCTTAAGCACTCCATCTCTCTCTCCACCTCCCTCCCTAATCTAAGTGGATATCGGTGGCCACCCACCTATTCCACTAGCTCAAAGAACAATTTTCATTTTGGAAGTTGTTTCCTAGTTTTTTGGGTCCTAAACTTATGGGGCCATTTTGAGGGCATAAACAACATTTTTTGGGCACGAAATAGTCACATTGTAGGGTTTATCCCAGTGTGATGGAAACATGTGTATTCCTCAAATAGTTATTTCCAATGAGCTATCGTGCACCTAAAACAAAGATCGTATGAAAAAGTTATGACTGTGATAATTTGATGTACCAACTTACCCCATCGGGGCCCACATGGATTTTGGCACTTCATCTCCTAGGGTTATGTTTTTGGATGTTTAGGGTTTTCTCATTTATTCTTTATGTTAAAAATTCCTTTGGAGCCTCATTGTAACTATGTTCTTGCAAATGAGCGTAGGCATCACATTTCTTCTCAGAGATAATCTACCACCATTCGAGAAAGTTTGTTTCAGTCTCAATTTTTAGAGTTTAAACATATTCTCTTTATTCATGTAAGTCAAGTTTTATTGTATCTCTGTGTATTTCTTTGCTATACATATGTATTCCATTTTGTTCCATTAATAAATATGGATCAGTGGTATCATAGAAGTCTAGTCTTTATTTGTTTCTCTGTGCATGTCCCCAATGAGATCAATGTACAAGGAGTTGGGAATCGAAGTGATTGAGCCCTTGCAATACCGTCCCCGCTGATCACGAAATCCTCCAATGGTGGAAGAAAAGAGAGGCGATGGACCAATAGATCATTTTAAATTGTTTCTCGAGGAAGCTTTCGTGCGAGGAAGGAATGAGATGATGGATAACTTTGCATAGATCCTTTGATGACTGCCAACAGGTGACACATGTTCATAAAGAATCCATGCCTCCCCCTTCAAGGTAAAACTAAATTTTGATATCCCCTTTTTTGAAGCCCAGATCGATGCAGATGTTGTAGATAAATGGTTGAATCTTCTAGAAGGGTAATTTTTCAGTCCATAATTTTCTCGATACGAAAAATATTACCTTTGCACTCCTTAAGGTTGTCCCCCATGTCAAGGATTAATGGGTGTTGATTCTTGAATCCATCAGGACCGAAGTGACAACCTCACAAGGATACAAATCCCCCTGCATTTTTATAGAGGTGGTACTCCTCTGTTATGATTTTTGTGGGACTCGAGATCTTCAAAATGTGGGACTTTTATAGAAGTTTGTCATGGTAAAAATAAAGTTAAAATATAAAAACGAAATAATTTTTTATTTTCTTTTAATAAAATTCCTAAGACTAGACCAGGAACCACACACATTCACACATTTAAAGCAAATGAACAAAATTTCCTCACATCCATCATAATAGGGATACATATTTTTGATCACTTAAAAAATAAAAGAAAATGATCTACATGCATAAGAGAACTTTGACAGAGTGATACATAGGCATCTCAAATAAATATAACGATAGATCAACCTCAAATACTTTATATTAAAAAAAATGGGTTACAAAGTACAATTGAGATTGTTCCCAAAATATCTCTCTTGGAATTTCTAAAAAATATATAGTTCATTGGATATTCTCTGAAATTTAAATGCATTTGTCATAATTATTGGGATTGGGGCTCTCGCGGACCATAAATAATATATATATAAGAATGAAGTTCGTAGAAGGAAGAAAGTGGTTGGCAAAAGACAACAAGACCTGGTAAGAAGAAAAAGGAAATTATTGGTCTTCGGTTAAACCTTTCTATTTAAAGAGGTGGAGTAACTGGATGAATAACTTGATAAATACAAAAGGATGTGATCAATATGAACTTACTATGATGGTATCGCCTCTTTTTCACTTGCTCGCTGATGTCCTTTTATGGATTTCATCGATGGTTATAGGAACTGTCTCAACTGCCTTTTTCCCTTCATCAAGGAGCTTGTCTACAACCTTTTTAAACCACTCCTCGATGTAGCTTCTCATTGGTTCCACATTGATTTCATACCGGATTTTTATATTTAAAATATCTCCCTCCAAGTCCCTTAGATCAATGGAAGTATTACACAAAGATTCTTCAATATCTTGAATTTTTACTGAATAATCCACTAGCCAGTTATCTATGTCATCTTCATTATACTCAAGAATGCCATAGAAGTTTTCAAATGATAACCCTTTAAAGATATCAACATGTTCGTCAAAGGCTTTCTTGGTTAGGAACAACGAGTTGAGAATCAATTTGGGGTTTTGGACCTCATTGGTGCTCTCGGATAGGTCTATCTCAGTCATCCTTTTGAATAATTCTTCTCTCCTAGTTATGGCTTGGCTGCATTCTTGGTCGATAATATTCAAGTTCTTAACCTTTTCCTTCCAACATTTGTTTAGTTGTTTTATCCGATTCGAAGAAACGAGATCCTCCTCTCTTCTTCTCAACTCTATCATATTGGTAGCTTTAAAATTGAAGGGTATGACCGCATCGAGGTAAAAACCTTCTTCATTTTTCAAATCTTCTTGTAAATATTCATGGAAGGCATGTTCCCTCATTCCAAAAGAGACCACGGTCTTTGAAATATCCCAAGCCTTTGTAATTAATTTCATTCTTTTCTTAATGTTAATCTCCACATAGCCTGTGGATGATGTGAGAAGGCTTGCAGATCCTTTCAATTTTGTTGTAGGTGTGGTAGGCCCGATCATTTGTAAAGGACTAGCAAGTACTGGAAGAGGCATTAATGTTTCCTCCAATTCTTTGATTCTTTCTTTTAACTTGGCATTCTCTGCTTCAAGGTCTCCAATAGAATCATCTAGAGCATCTCCAGTTGCTCGGTGAATTTGGGAAATTTGGTAAGGCTGCATGTTCCGTAGGTTAACCTCTAAACGAGATTTCCATTGTTTATTATTTACATCTCTTTTCTCAATAATTAAATTTTTGGACTCGCTGTAAAAAACAACGCTTTGGAATACAAAAGACTCTTCTTCATCGAAGGTCTCGCTCTCAATTATTTCCATCA
Organism: Picea engelmannii; assembly: GCA_009831015.1. Taxonomy (NCBI): domain Eukaryota; kingdom Viridiplantae; phylum Streptophyta; class Pinopsida; order Pinales; family Pinaceae; genus Picea; species Picea engelmannii. Next base: position 198,633 of record ML782168.1, read on the forward strand.
AAGGATTTTGGTGAGTCGTGTTCTTTGGCTGATCAAATTTGGGGAACACTTTTTCAATGTCAATATCGAGTTCCATATCCTCGAGAGAGAGGTCGTGGATGTCGCTTTTGTTGCGAGGTCCCTCCTCTTCTTGCACAATATTTTTTCTTTTCTTCCTCAAGGGAAGCTTATGGGAGCTTTCATTTTTTCTTGAAGGAGGGTTCTTATCTCCTCCTCTGCCTAAAGAAATGTGGTTCACTTTCTTAATTTGTTGGGTCATTGGAGCACCACTCCGAGATGTTGTACTCTTTGGAGTGCAAGTTGGGAATTGACACTCTTCTCGCAGGGACCTTTTCCTTTTTGTTTGTATACATCATTGGTGCTGGGTATTGTTTCTAAGTCACCAATGTCATGAGAAGGAGTTCCTGAGTCATTGTATCCATTTTCATTCAAAATAACATTAATAAAATAATTTCTTAAGCCAATTTCCAGTATATTTTCTACAAAAATTCTGCTAGTGATCCGAAAAGATCTTTTACACGACTATGGTTGAGTTATTATGCATGTGTTCATTAACCAATTAAGGAAGATTAAATAAATAGGAAGAATAAATGATAAGTTATCACAGCCACATAAACATGTATAGAACTGAAATGAAGCAATAAACAACAACAAACCATAACACTAATGTGATAACGGAGTTCGAAAATCTCGCCTACATCTCCGGGCCTTTGTCCTAGTGGGCGAGGCTTTCTTATTTTTATTCAAAGCTCAATAAGTACATAACAATAGTGCCTAAAGGATACAAGACCAATCTAGTCTTGTTCTCCCATATCTCTAGAAACCAACAGAAGAAACGATAGTCAAATCATATGACTGGAGCTCCCAGAAATGGCCTGCAAAGGTGCGGTCTTCAACAAATTCCCTGCATAAAAATGGCTTTGGCTTGGCTTTCCTTCAGCATAAATATGCTTTGAATCTTCTCCCATGGCCTCAAGAAGGCTTGGTTTATATATATCTGAATATTTTTATCATCTCCCAACTTCCTCCCAAGATTTAGCCTCAAAAAGGGCCTAATATCCCCCAAAAATGGGCAACAATCTCCAATTACAAGTATAAAATCCATTATTCTATAGTTGGAAAACCCACTTTTGTTTAAATATAGGGATTATCCCCTTTCCCNCCCCCCCCCCCCCCCCCCTTAAAATGGTCACATGGCACATAAGGTGGCCAAGCACGACCCCAAAGGGCTGCACGCTGACCCCTAGCCCGAAATAACTGGTCACATTGGTGCATTTCATGTGATATGGGTCCAAATGGACCGAGCTTTAAACTTCCATGCCATCCATTTACATCTGGGTCATATGGCTACCTCATAGGCTCGGGACTAGCCCCCATATGTAGTCCAATATCCATTGGAATGACCCGCCTGTGGCTATATTGTGTGGTCTTATGGGTGCAAGTAGATGTGTTGGGGGATGGGGCTAAGCCCCAACCCTTCCTCCACACTGGTACTACACAAAATAAAAATTTAATATGATATGTGTGCCAACGTTTACCAAGGTACACCGCAGGCGGGTTGGTACCCGACCTGCCCCAAGGAATTTACCCATACAATAGGTCACGAGTTCAAAACTTGGGGAGACCACAACAATTTTTGCATATAACAAACGAGCCAATCCATGGGTGCCACGTGGCAGCCCATGTTTGGGCCACATGGTACCTCTCTATTTGCTGATTTCTGATGCCATGTGTCAGTCCATGATTCTCCCATGTGTCCACAACGTCAACCTGCCACATGTCTGTCCTGGCAGTGCCGTACCCTTCCACATGTTACCGTATAGTAGAGCCACATGGCACCTCTATGAGCATGCCACATGTCATCCTTCCAGTGGTGACATGTGTCACATCCTGGTTGGTCCATGTTAGCTGTATGGAATCTTCCATTTGTGATGCCACATCATCTGTATGACCATATAGCTTATACAGTCAGTTTCCATGTGGCACTGTACGGACTGTACAATCAACATTTTTTTGCCTATTTGGAGAAATGAATAGAACAGGATATCAGGCTCATATGACGTCCTTTTAAGCCCATTCAAGTTTCGTTGGGTTCGTATCGACGAGGCCTACACAAATGTTTGTTTTGAAGCCATTATGAGAACATTGATTTTTAGGCCTTTCTAAGCCCTATGAAACTCTAAGATCCAAATCTGGGTCACACCTCCCCACTAAAGGACCTTTTTCTCCCCAAAAGGTTAGTGACTAGTCAACAAGATCGGGATAGGCCACCCGGCTTGTCCTCTGTCTTTGAACTATGTCCTATGCACATGTCTCATCAGAATCAACTGCAACACAATCATGAAAACTAACAACATATTGTTAGCCATTTGAACCCTGTCACATCTTATTGAAGCCACTATCATCCATGTAGACAACATTACTAATGATAGCATCAAAAAGATGAATGAAAATGAGCTGATATACTTGTAATATTTGCACGACATGAGCTTATCTTGAAGCAAACTATGATTGATTTTCCATTCAAAAATTATTTCATGTTATTTCTTAAGATCGATTACTTCATTTGAAACAATTATTGGTTTGTTGCTTGCTTGAACTACCTTCTTTAATTGTTCCATTGTTTGAAGAGTTTTATTTTCCTTAACATGATGAGCATGAACCACATAATATTGACCTGCTTTGGTTAATTGATATTGATTCTTTGTCCTATAGAATATTTCCTTACGATCATATAAGTATGGACTACCTAATACCAATCCACATTCACTTAGTGGCACTACATCACATGTTACCTCATCCACATACTTAGATGAAATTGAAAATTTGATTGTGCACTGCTTTGTTATGTGCATTTGATGATGATTACTTATCCATTTAAGTGTGTAAGGATTATGATGTACTTGTGTTTTTAACCCCAATTACTTAACCAATTCTTATGAAATTAGGTTAGATTGAGATCCATTGTCAATTAATGTATCAACCTTATTTTGTCGCATGATGTTCCTTATATGAAACAAGTTACTTATACAACCAATTCCTTCACCAATTTTACCTGTCATACCAACCAATGATACCTTTGATTCATCATCTAAATCCAATCCCAAGTCTATGGGTCTTCTTGTCGCTGCCACTATTTTCCTCCCTTTCTTTTCCTTGAACCACTTTGGCCTCTTCTCAGGATGCAACTGCCAACAATGGTCCTCATCATGCCCCTCTTTCTTGAAATGCTTGCAAGAGGGTCTCTCTTCCTTTCTCGTCACTGCATTTGACTTCTTGCCATGCCATTTCCTCTTGTGCTCTTTCCTTGAAGAATATTCACCTAATACACCTGTTTTCCCTGTTGGAGTTACTTCACACACACCTAGGATTTATTTTTCCTAAGGTTATTCCTTGTTTATTAGTCATAATTAGTCATTATCTAGTCTCCTATATTTTAGGGGAGAATATTCCACCTAGAGAATATTCTCTTTCAGTTGACACTTTAGTTTGACTAGTTGAGTTGAGCTTAGATGTTGCATTGGTTTTTCCACCATGTAACATTGGGATCATCACCAACTCACCACTGTTTGTTCAATCAGTTAACTAAAGACTAGTTAACTCAGCTAGGTGGTAGTTCACTCTCGTAACTGCCTAAGAGACTAGACTAGGTGGCAATTTAGTCTTGTAACTATTGGTGTGTGTCCAGATCAATCTAGACCACCACTATGGCTCACTAGTTACTCATTTATCCTATATATATTGTAAATTATTCACTCTTTGAGTGTGGAATACGGTTAATGATAATTCTTCCATTATTTATATCTTGCTTTTTCTTTCTCAATTTATCTCTGCAAATGTGTGTAGTATTTTCTAGCTAGATCTATTCTGTGCAGGTTCAACAGATTTACATGGTATCAGAGCCGACAAACTACTAATCAAAAGCTACACCAAAAAAAAAATTGCAGGTACAAAAGATTGAAGACAACAAAAAGATGGATTATTCGCTGAAAATACTTCTCGCGCCTCATAACTATTTGGAATGGAAGCCAAAAATTCTGCTTCTTCTTAGATGCAGAGGCTTGTACCAAATAACTATGGAAATGGAGATAGAGCCTGATTCTGTTGATGAGAAAAATGACTTTCTCAATAGACAAGATATGGCCATAGGAAGTATCAACATGTTTGTTTCTCCCGAACTTTTCCATCAAGTATATGAAGAATCACAAGGATTAACTCCAAATGAATTACGGACAAGATTGGAGGTTCTATTTGGGAATAAAGAATATTGTGAAGATTTCATGTAGGAGGTCAAACATATAGAGCCAGAAGAGAAACCATCAGAATATCAAGCCTCCTATTCTAAAAAGTCTTCTACACAAGTGTCTACAGAAATTTGTATTACATTAATTGAAGATGATGTCTACTCCATTTCAGATTTATTTTCTGAAATTCATGTGGAAGATATATGGCATGCATCTGAGGAGTCACATGCGGACACTTTTTCATGCATCATGCATGCATCTCAGAAGACAAAAAGGGAGTTGTGCACATCAGACACCATTCTGATATTTTTTTGATCACAATTTGCAAAAACAAATTGGATATTTGAATTCCTCTCGGGAAAATATCCAATTTCAAAAAACAAAATCGCCTGAAACATAGTTTGGAAACTGAAGTTATGATCGTTTTAAAATCAACAAAATTTTAGCCTTTTTCTGGAAATAGTCGCACGATTTTCAAAATTTCATCCAAAATTTATTTGGATATTATTCATTACAAGAAGATAAAGTGGATATGTGTGGAAATATCAATGATGCATATACTTCATCAGATTCGTGCATACATCTACATCTTCAATAAAATATTCAAAGAGCACAAACTTGCACAGTTCTAAGGTCTTCTTGGAGTGAAGGACATGGTTGCTTAGTAATTGCCTTTTTGTTCCTTCTCATTTTTTATTTTATGCATTGTAATTTGAGGGGGGGTTTTGTTCCCATGAGTTTTTTCCTCTTTCCTCGTTTAGTTCAGTGTATANACACACCTAGGATTTATTTTTCCTAAGGTTATTCCTTGTTTATTAGTCATAATTAGTCATTATCCAGTCTCCTATATTTTAGGGGAGAATATTCCACCTGGAGAATATTCTCTTTTAATTGACACTTCAGTTTGACTAGTTGAGTTGAGTTTAGATGTTGCATTGGTTTTTCCACCATGCAACATTGGGATCATCACCAACTCACTATTGTTTGTTCAATCAGTTAACTAAAGACTAGTTAACTAGTTAACTCATCTAGGTGGAAGTTCACTCCCGTAACTGCCTAAGAGACTAGACTAGGTGGCAGTTTAGTCTTGTAACTGTTGGTGTGTGTCCAGATCAATCTAGACCACCACTATGGCTCACTAGTTACTCATTTATCCTATATATATTGTAAATTATTGATTCTTTGAGTGTGAAATACGGTTAATGAGAATTCTTCCATTATTTATGTCTTTCTTCTTCTTTCTCAATTTCTCTCTGCAAATGTGTGTAGTATTTTCTAGCTAAATCTATTATGTGCAGGTTCAACACATTTACATTCCCTGCTTCAATATATGTCGCTTGAACAAAAACCTCATCAAGGTTAGTTAGTCCAAACATGAATACAATATTTCAGATATGTGCAGGTAAACCTTCTATATACTTCATAAGGGTTTCCTGCGTATGTAAAGGGATATCTAACATCAAAGCCATTTTATGAAAGCAATCAGTGTATTCTTGCACAATTTGTCCTTTTCTTAGTTTTAAATATTTCCATTCAATTAATGTTTTTTCTTTATAACCCAAAGGATAGAATTGCTTCCTAAGTGCAAAAATGAAACTTTTCCATGATGGAAATACATTACCCACTTGTTGCATTCTGTTTTGCAACTTACTTTTCCACTAGATGAGATATGGGGTTCGTTTCCCACAGATGGTGCCAAAATGACTTCAAAACGGAGGTGTGCGTAGGCCTCATCAATATGAACCCAACACAACTTGAACCGGCTCAAACAGACGTCATATGCTCCTGATATCACATTCTGTTCGTTTTGCCAAAAAGGTAAAAAAATGTTGAATGTACAATCCGTACAGTGACACGTGGTAGCTAACTGTACAAGTCGTATGACTGTACAACTAACGTGGCAACACAGATGGAAAATTTTGTACAGCTGATGTGGACCTACTAGGATGTGACACATGTCACCACTAGAAGGGTGACACGTGGCACACTCATAGAGGTGCCATGTGGCCCTATCGTATGGTAACACGTGGCAGGGTACAATGCTGACAGGATAGACATGTGGCAGGTTGACGTGGCAGACACATGTGATAATCCTTCACTGACCCGTGGGATCAGAAATCAGTGAATAAATGGGTGCTACGTGGCCCAGACATGGGCTGCCACGTGGCACCCATGGATTGGCTTGTTTTTTATATGCAAAAATTGTTGTGGTCTCCCCAAGTTTCGAACTCGTGACCTATTGTATGGGTAAATGCCTTGGGGAAGGTCGGGTACCAACCCACCTGCAGTGTACCTTTGTAAACGTTGGCACACATATCATATTCAAGTTTGATTGTGTGTAGTACTGACGCGGAGGAAGGTTTGGGGCTTAGCCCCAGCCCCCGACACATCTACTTACACCCATAAGACCACACAATATAGTCACAGGCAGGTCATTCCCATGGAAAGTAGACTACATATGGGGGCTAGCCCTGAGCCTATGGGGTATCCATACGACTTAGATGTAAATGGATGGCGTGGAAGTTTAGAGCCCGATCCATTCAGACAAAGATTACATGAAATGCGCCAATGTGACCAGTTATTTCGGGCTAGGTGCCAGTGCCCAGCCCTTTGGGCTGGCACTTGGCCACCTTATGTGCCATGTGGCCATTTTAAGGGGGGGGGGGGGGGGGGCCCCCGGGG
>ML782168.1:223518-237235 GCA_009831015.1 Picea engelmannii
CAGCTGAATGCAGAATGCGGAAATTAAGGATTTCCGCAGGAGAGTATATAAGCAGCCTGCGTACCATTCTTAAAATATGATTTTGAGAAAATGATTAATGTAACCTTCTTCTGGAAAATGTTCTTAATGAAGAGTTTGATCTTATATCACCATGACATGATCATGTTATCATCCCGATAACCAAAAATGTGGATAACAACTATCCAGGAACTTACTCACCTGGACAGACATATGGGAGTGTCCTTTCTAAATGGTGTTGAGGAAAAGATATGAAATGATCTTACTCAAGCATTTTCATATCTTGCTTGGCTAAAGAAAGATAGAAGAGAATATCACCCTATGTTTATAGCCATCAAAATTTGTTTCCTAATTCACAAGTATTGATTACAAGTGCTTAGGTTGATTTTTTTATAAATGAGAGTTTGCTGGAAAATTCGTTATTTATGTAATTTTCTGAATATAATAGATGCTGAAATAAATATAGAGACATAAGTAAAAACACCAAGTCAATAATCAAAACAGATGAGACATAAAGAAATATCTTATTCCATTCCAATTTATCAAAAGAATCATTCTCTTTACAAAATTCCCTGAGGAAGTTTTGGACCAAAGTCAAACTTAGATGTCCCTAATGAAAACCATACAAAAGGACTTCTGACAAAAAGTTAAAAACTGAACTTTAAAAGCTGGAACAACTTGCCACAAATTGCTGCCCACTTGACTCTACACAATAGCCTTTGTCAGTCATGAAATTTAATTCACAAACATACAAGTCTACATAGATTATCAAAGATAGATTAACACCTCTAAAAACAAGTGTCTGAATGATGTAATTCAGCCCTAAATCTTGTTGTCTACAATAGGACCCTGCTATCATAAAAGAGAATTAGGCTTTCAATGAATTAAAGAATGAATGAAAACTGAACTATCTCAATAAAACTCAAAGAGAAAACCTTAGTATGCTTCTCCTTCTATTCTCCTCTTGTTCCTCCTTTTCCTTTGGCTTTAAGCAATTAGAATTCGTTGAAGTAGTCGACCCACTTCTTGAGTTAAGTAAACTAAAAATCAACCAAACTTTTAGTTAAGGGGGAAAAGTAATAAAATCATAATAAGGGTTTTAAATAAATAATAACTAGTAGGTGGGACCCCTTGTGACTCCCTTTAGTTTTTTAACAAACATAACACAACTACTTAATCAATCAAAACATCCCTCCTTGTGACTTCCATCATCTTCTCATAATTTGACAATTTATATCAATGATAATTGAAATTATTTCCAAAAATATATTATCCATATATCCAAAAAATAGTCTATTGTTCAAAATTTCAGAAGTCAACTGTTCTCAACAATCAATAAATAAAAACACTTAGAACCCATATTTTCCACTTTGGGAGGCAATCTTTCCCTTGTTCTTGATGTCACCCTTTGATCTCTCTGAATTTTCCTTAGGATGTGTGGAGCCTTTAGGCCTAATCTCACTGATCACATGAGATAAATCATCTCTCAAATGCATGCAAGAGGACACGTACTTGGCAGAGTCATTTGAGGGTGAGGAGGGGGAAGAAACTGATTTTCCTTTGTTAGGAGCATGGTGGGCCTTGGTTTTTAACATTTTTCTTGCATAGGAAGACTGTACTAGTGAGTGGACAGAGCTAGCTTGGACAATTTGATTAATAGGCAGAGGAACAGGTAGAGACAAGTTAGGCCAGCCACAATGTTGAGAGACTATCATGTGGACAATCTCTTGCCATTCGTCGTTTTCAGGACTTCATATTGTAGTGAGAAATGTGGAGGCACCGGGAGACCAGGGACATGTGGGGCTTGGAAGGGAGGCCTTTCTAGCCTAGGTTGGACCACTCCTTTCCCAATCCAGTTAAAAAATCCATCTTGAAATAGCTGGCCCAACTCTTGCGAGTCTGCATCAAAATGTATAGAGAACCTTGGCCTTCTAGGGACCCTGTTCCAATTTCCTCTTCTTCTATTACCCCGACCATGGATACCTCAGCTAAAAAATCTCATTCCTATATGCATTATTGATTAGAAAATAGTTTCTTCAACAACCATACATGAAATCTCTTTTAAATATGAAACAAAGTTTGGCTCAACAACACATCAGACTCATGCAATCCAATCCATACAAATTGTTTAATACTTGTCAATGAACATGGGGTGAATAAGGGTTCTGGTATATGTGAGGGATTATATTTAGCGAAAAGTGTTAAAATGAGGGGGAATAGATCATGATTACTACTCAACAAATTATCAAACAATCAACTGTATCATAAATCAAAAGAATGTATCACTGTAATTCATCTCTGTGCGATCGTTTAATTGTCATAATACATAATTTCTCTTAACTATAATTAAATTTTAATAATAGGGAGTGGGTAGTGAATATGGGAAGGTGAGGGGAGTTGTAGTGTGCGAAAAGTGAAATAATGGTAGGGGAAAGAACAAATACTGTTCATACAACTAATTAAGTAATCCATAAAAGCAACTTTGTATTCAATACAAGGATACCAATACCAATTAACAATTCCTGTGTGTCAAAACTGTTCACTGTCCCACATTCAATTCTTCAAACTTTCTCAATTAACACAGTCTATAATCATACTCAAAATCATTATGCCTTTCAACAGTCTTGTTAAAAGAATACGTGTTTCCTTTCATTTCTTTTCCTTTTTTATTTAAAACAAAATCAAAAGAAACACACAACCATGTTGCTTCATCTCTGTCCAACATATATTTCTATAAAATGTTAACCACTGCCCTTAATTCACAATTTCCCAAATCAAACATAGACACATGTCCTTTTTCCAAATTGAACAGACTTTTAAAAAACTTGCCCAATTTCATGCCTTTTCATTATATCAACCAATAAAACGTTGCAATGAAACCATAATACGAAACCCAAGTTTCATCATTGGTTGTGTAATTTAAATCAAACATGTATGATACCTCTATAATCCATACACAGTAAACAATGAAATCACACTCATCAATTTCCCGATTGAGACTAGTGAAACACACAACAATCACAATTTCGCAATTGACACCAAGCTGTAGGAACACAACGATCCAATGCATAACGAAAAGAGGCAACCCTCTGACTGTACATTACCATTTACTCCCAATCAACCAATTTAGTAATAAAAAAAAAGATCTAGGTTCTTTACGCAATTGTCATAACAAAAGGAGGCAGCCCCTCGGCTCTATACCAATTCTCATTCCTAATTACAACTTTCCAACAACCCAATCAAACATAGACGAGACAATACTCAAAGCAACTATCATAACCACTCAACCAATCTATGATAGTCAACAAGATACCCGACCAGAGTGAAAATAGTTGGGGTTATCTAAATCAGCCTCTGTAACAATGAATGCGAGAAGTAATCAAGAGTTTGCTCAGTCATCAAAGCACAAAGAAACTGGAGATCAACCATATCAACAATAGGAAGAGACCCTTCGAAACAAGCATGGTGGGACCACAGGGTTTTTTATAACTCTTGATTTGTATAATAGTGTAACAGTTCAACACCGAGTAGGGTAGGCAACGATGCAGAGGAGCAACAATTTCACACTGGACAACAACAATTATAAAGAACACATAGAGGCATAACCCTCACGCCTTTCTCAAGAGCCAAACCAATTTATAACAGTGCCAGTGGGAATGCTAACCCGAGGTATGACCAATAACCATAAAGCATACATCTTGGCATAATGGCCATCCCATAACTAACTTCTGAGGTACATTGATGCCAATACCACAAAATAATCCTATGACCAGGTGGATAACCCATGACCATGGCTCTGGAAAATACACAGTGACCAAAAGGTAGTTCAATATCACATACAACAACCTCGTAGCAACTCGGATACAACCGGACATGGTTACCATCAATGTGAGGAAGCGGCAAACAAGGATAAATAGAGCGAAACTCTCCAACAAAATACCCATAACTACTTAAAACAACAGAGAGCCATCATGATTTTCACCACACAGAACAACCAACGAATGCATAACTTCAACCAACCAATTTATTCCATTTGTAAAACGAATAACCACACAGTCACATTGCAGAGAGAAGACCCACATGTTTACACAGTTGCTAATCTCAGGAAAACACAAACCAACACATTACTGAGCCATCATTTGTTTCATACACAGAGAGAAATTCATGGATGGGAAAAAAGAACCATAGATGTAACCAATAGCTTTAAAAAGGGTGAGTTGGTCGAGTAGTTCCTTCCAGGCTTGAATCTCAGAGCTTAACCACCAGCAAAACCAAATGAAAAAATAACCCTGCTAGGGTGACGGCCCGATGGGAGAAGTATGGAGTGACGTGCATTTACTGCTCGTCCCTTCTATCTTCCTCCACATTCAATTCCAAAGTACACGACAATGAGCCAAAAACCATACCATTAACCATGCCATTAATTCCATCCATTGAAACTTGCGACATATTGTTTTCCAATTACGCCACCCAAAATCCGTATTAACCATTGCCAAAACCCATACCATACCATATATCAAATGCGCCCAATATAACTCAAATTCAATTCCATAGCCACTAACCATTTCTAGCTAGGATTAATACTAACTTATTTTCATTTCATTTGCACATAACCTCTTAACATAGCATAGTATAGTCCCTTTCTTTTGGAATTTTTTTTTATAAGTCTCTTTCCATTTCTTTTGTTTTATGTTGTTACTAACATATGACTTGTGCAGGTGTAGCCAGGTAATAATCATGGTGATATAATCAAATGTAACAATTGTATTATATGCCACTCATAACATAGAATTAGAGCTTAAAATAAGGGAACATCACATAAAATGTTTTATCCGCCTGCCATTGTGTCAAAAATAAAACCAAGACTGCATCATCAACCATATAAAACCTCGTAAGCAGTATCGAAACAATAGCATGAAAAGTGTGATATGATCACTATCTACGAGCCTCCATTCTACAAGGGGATCTCACCTACTAGTATTATATCATATTAGCATAGTTTAAATAATAGGGTTTAGCAATACTTTGCAGGTGAAATTCCTAGTTGTGTTTTTTATCATCAACAAACTGGTGACTCCACATGGAATATATTAAGAACTCAGAATATATGGTTTCACAGACCAAAAAGAATAGTAGACCAATAAGATATAACCAGAATGATTATGCAACATGGGGAAGTGAGCGGATTTAATGGAAAAATGAACGGGAATTTGGGAATAAATCATGGAAAATGTTAAGTATGAGGGGGGTTATCCTTGTATGCATAATCATTCAACCAAAATTTTCTCTTGACTTCAAGGAGAAAAAAATTATGGACCTTCTCTTTTAACTCTCAGTGGATGAAGAAATGGAAAGCAGAAGCGGGAAGTAACCAATTTCTTCATAAGACAAAAGTGAAGGAAGATAACAAATTCAATTATGCTTTCAGGGGGAACATCATAACAACTATGTAAGCTTGATTTTTATTGAATAACAATACCTTGAAGGAGTGTCACTATGGAAGAACTGATCTAACGCTTTATTCTTGTCCAAAGTTGAACTTAAAAGGTGAAAAGCAATAAAAGTCATAACAAATATGGAACTGCAAAAATTTAAAACAACATAAATAAAATGACAGGATTGCAAAAGAAGAAGGAAAACTATTAAAAGGAAATCATAATTTAAACTACTGTAAGAGAAGAAATGAAAAGTAGTGCTGAAAATGAAAACAGAACTAAACTACTAATATACAAAAAATCCAAACATCGTTAAAAGTTTTCAAGTTGGTTCCACATAGTGTTTTAAGTGAGAACTGTTAGTGTTGTAGGAAAACAATTTCTCTTGTAAATCCTTTAAAATGTAAGAGTTTGTACCCAAGAAAAAGTGATCTTGAAAGGACCCAACCATAATTATTGAAACTTCGAGACAATTGATAACCCTTTAATGTACATAATTAGATCATCAAGATAGATATGAATAATCTTTTTGACCAAATCATCAAAAGTTACTTGCATAGGTATTTTAAAAGTGGCACTCACATTAGGTAATCCAAAAGGCATACGTTCATAAGTCAAGGTGCCCCAATGAGTAATAAAGGTGGTTTTATATTTATCTTCCCTTTTTACCTTGATTTGATTGTAACAGGAAAAACTGTCAAGTAAGGACATCATTTGTGGCCCTGCGACTTGCTGCAAATCATTTCCATATTAGGGAGAGGAAAGTGATCTTTTATAATAGCCCGATTTAATGTGTGAAAATCAACGCATAATCTGATATGATTAGTGGCTTCCCGAATAGGAACCAAATTGAAACCCATTCATAATACCTGACTGGAAATATGATTCCATCCCTTAAGAATTTTTCCAATTCCTTTCGAATAGTTTCTTCTAGTGAAGGGTTGATAGGTATTTTTTGTTGCCTAACTGGTTTTATGCCTCCCTTGATGGGAATGGCATGTTGTATAAGAGAAGGATCAAAACCACGAAGATCCTCATAAGACCAAGCTAAAACATATTGAAATTTGCCAAGCAACTTGGAAAACATCATATTTTCTTCATTAGAAAATTGGACACCTATTTTAACATTCTTTGGAGACTCGGGTGTCCCAATGTTCAAGGAGATGGTTTCACCCACCTTCCTTTTGATTCCTCTTCTTTATGTTTCTCTTTATTTCCTACATCACTAGATGAAAATGAACTCTCTAGAGGAGTCAATCCCTTAGGAATATTGTTATCTTCTATGGATATAATTTCCTTGGGCTTATAAGGTTCATTTTGAATGAAAGCACATATTCTCTCATTTCTAGGGAAGACCTGCCATGATTCTATATTTTCAGGGATATGTGAATGATATAGGGATTGAAAAGTACAATCAGGTCTCTGTGGCAAAAGTTGTCGATTAGGAGAGGCTGCAAAAACAACTAACCGATCATCCATTGAGTTCAATTCCCTCTTAACATGAGTAATGTTGAAAGATAATAGGTTCAAGATAAGTGCCAAAATAGTTTGGGTGTATTGTTTCATCAACTTGTTTCTAGGAGAGTATATCTTACGTACAAGATTCACAACAAGCTCAGAATATCCAAAAACTGTAAGGTGACCACAACGTATATTTTAGGTGTTTTCAATGCCTAATAATAAAGCTTTGAATTCAGTGACATTGTTTGTGAAAGAAAACTCCAACCTATAGGAAAAGTTATGAATTTTACCTACAAGAGAGTACAAAATAATTCCAGCTCCATTACCTTCATTAGAGAATGAACCATCAAAGTTCATGTGCCACATACCATCGGCTAAATCGATTTTTTCCAAGGGAATGTTATCCTCCTCGGAAAATATGGAATACACCCCTAGGTCCTCTTTGATACAGTTCGCATTAGGTTGTGGGACACTCTCTATGTAAGGTGAAATCCTTCCCTCTCTAAGGACTATGATGTTTTTACCATTATGAGGAACGAATAAGTGTGTCCCATTAAGTTAGAGGTATCCACTCATCAAAGCTTTCCAATATCTTCCTAAGATGATTGAGTAATTGCTTACTGGCATATCAATTACCTGAATACTAAGGGTTGTCCTTATTTTAGGGCACAGAACTAAGGTCACATATTTGATCTCACCTATGGTCATTTGTTGTAGACTATTATAAGAGAGAATTCTTCTGGCATTTTCATTTGTACAAAACAAGACTACTCTTCCATAATAATCTTCAACATTATACTTGGGCCTGAACTGTCGTCAATGAGGCGACAATGGGTGATTTTATCCATAACTTTTACATAAATAAAAAAAGGGGGGATTTTTTACAGGGTATCTAAAGTTATGTACACCTACTTCATTTACAAACAAATCCTCTTCATTTACCTCTTCAGAGAGGTTGGATACAACAAAATATTTTCCTTCCATGAATTGCTTTAGATGCCTCTATTGTTCAAGGACAACAACCATGTCCAGAAGGGTTGCATATGGTTTTATGTTGGCCAACTGATTTAGGATATTGTGTTTGGAAGAGGGGAGAGGGGAAGTAGTTCCTTGACTATCAGGAACTTAGGAACCTAAATAGTAGCAGCTGGTGAGGATAAGCTCGGGCTAGAAGAACTGCGGGTGGGATCATATTTGCCTTTGGGATTGGAGGATTTGTTCCTAGTATTGATGATCATGACCTCTTATGGCTCTGCAAAATCTATGACAACGATGGTAGTTTCTAGTTTTTTACCAAAGATCTTATCTTTGGCACTCTTCTTTACCTCACATGTGGTTTCCTCGTGGTGTTCCTCGCAAAAGTTACACTAACTCCGAGGCATGATAGCTTTAGGCTGAAAATTATTTTCATTTGGATTTCTAAAGGGGGGCGCAGAAGAGGATGAAGCTCCAGGGGTGAGAGGGGAGACATTTCCCTTTCGTTCATCTGCTATCATACAATTATTCATGTCTTTTACAAGCTATAAGAGGGAATACATGTCTATTTGTTTAACTGACTCTCCCTAGGGAAGACCTGTTCTTTGAGTTGTTATTCATACTCTAAACATGTATACAGAGTGGAACTGAGGTTATTAATGGATTTTTCCTCAAGCCTATGATGGTAGGGGGAAGGTAATGCATTATAATAATGCATGAAAGTGGCTTGGTTCTGAGGTCGAATGAGTTTAGGGATTTGATTGTATAACTTAATGAAATTCAAGTTGAAGGACATGATGGTCTCACCATCCTTATAGGCGATGTTATTGTATTCTCGTAACTGCTCATTTGGGATTTTAGATTTCCCATAGGTGGATTTGAACCAATAGACTAAATCCTCCCAAGTAGACAGAATATTAGGATCAAGGTCAAAGAAATCGACCGCAGCCTTTCCTTCCAAAGAATTGACAAATAAGCGCATGCAAGTATCTTTGTATTTGGCTCCTGTGTTGTGACAGGCATTAGAAAATGCCACCAGGTGTTTATTTGTAGTGACAATGTTATTCCCCGAAAACCTAGGAAGATGCTCTTTGAATTTAGGAAGTGGACGAGTAGTAGGTTCTAGGTTAAGAGGAGAGGAAATATGCCACGGTGTGGTTGTAGTGTCTTCTTCAAATTGAAAAATCTCATACTTTTTAATGACTTTGGTGGGGTTTGTGGTATATTGGACAAGGACATGATGGCTATATAAGCTACCAATCACTAACGAAGCTGAAGACTGAGAGGAGGAAGCAATTCCAGTGCCACCAGAGCCACCACTAGATGCCATCTTGTGGATGATAGGTAAGGGAGAGAAAGGCGAACTGGATGAATCAGAGAAGGTTCTCCTTGGAGCACTTTGTTGGATTGCTAACACAACGTTCCTTCTTCCTAGTTTAGCAATAGGATTAATTTCAGGTGATAATCCTCTTCTTCTCCTAGAAACACAAGGGTTTAAGGACATGAAAAGAAGGTCAAAGATGAAGGAAAAGAAGGTTATTTCTGATTTCTAGGTTGTCTACGTTTAGCTTCCCAATGTTCATGGGCACTAATGTCTTGTTTAATTGCTGCCCATGAATGATTAATCTCAGCCCGAGTATTAGCAGTGTCTAAAATGGTGTTAAACAAATTAAAATCAATGTTGTTCTGATCTTGAAGACCGAGCTCAATATTGGGCTGCCTTGCAACAAGTACAATCATTAAGAAATAAAACAATCAAAGAATCAATATCAGAAAAATAGATGTATTTGATGATAATCAAGATAAAAATCAACTACAGAGATATTGAAGATCTCCCCAGTATGGTCGCCAAATAAATGTTGAGGAAAAGATATGAAATGATCTTACTCAAGCATTTTCATATCTTACTTGGATAAAGCAAGATAGACAGGAATATCACCCTATGTTTATAGCCATCAAAATTTGTTTCCTAATTCACATGTATTGATTACAAGTGCTTAGGCTGATCTCTTTTATAAATGAGAATTTGCTTGAAAATTCATTATTTATGTAATTTTCTAAATATAGAGACAGAAGTAAAAGCACCAAGTCAATAATCAAAATAGATGAGACATAAAGAAATCGTTTATCCCATTCCAATTTATCAAAAGAATTTTTCTCTTCACAAAATTCCCTGAGGAAGTTTTGGACCAAAGTCAAACTTAGATGTCCCCGATGAAAACCATGCAAAAGGACTTTTGATAGAAAGTAAAAAAATGAACTTTAAAAGATGGATCAACTTGCCACAGATTGCTTCCCACTCGACTCTACACAATAGCCTTTGTCAGTCGTGAAATTTAATTCACAAACAGACAATTCTACATACACTATGAAAGACAGATCGACACCTCTGAAAACAAGTGTCTGAATGATGTAATTCATCCCTAAATATTGTTGTCTACAATAGGACCCTGCTATCATAAAAGAGAATTAGGCTTTCAATGAATTAAATAATGAATGAAAATTGAACTATCTCAATAAAACTCAAAGAGAAGACCTTACTATGCTTCTCCTTCTATTCTCCTCTTGTTCCTCCTTTTCCTTTTTCCTTTAAGAAATTAGAATTGGTTGAAGTAGTTGAACCACTTCTTTAGTTAAGTTAACTAAAACTCAACCAACTTTTTAGTTAAGGGAGAAAAGTGATAAAATCATAATAAGGGTTTTAAATAAATAATAACGAGTAGGTGGGACCCTTTGTGACTCCCTTTAGTTCTTTAACAAACATAACACAACTAGTTAATCAATCAAAACATCCCTCCTTGTGACTTCCACGATCTTCTCATATTTTGACAATTTATATCAATGATAATTGAAATTATTTCCAAAAATATATTATCCATATATCCAAAAAATAGTGTGTTGTCCAAAATTTCAGAAGTCAACTGTTCTCAACAATCAATAAATAAAAACACTTATAACCCATATTTACCACTTTGGGAGGCAATATTTCCCTTGTTGTTTATGTCACGCTTTGATCTCTCTAAATTTTCCTTAGGATGCGTGGAGCCTTTAGGCCTAATCTCACTGATCACATGAGAGAAATCATATCTCAAATGCATGCAAGAGGACACAGATTTGGTAGATTCATTTGAGAGTGAGGAGGGGGAAACAACGAATTTTCCTTTGTCAAGAGCATGATGGGCCTCAGTTTTTAACCTTTTTCTTGCATGGGAAGACTAGACTGGTGAGTGGACAGGGTTAGCTTGGACAATTTGATTAACAGGTGGAGGAGTAAGTAGATACAAGTTAGGTCCGCCACGATGTTGGGAGGCTGTTGGGTGGACAATCTATTTCCATTTGTCATTTTCAGGGACTTCAGGTTGTAGTGAGACATGTGGGGGCACTGGGACACTAGGGACATGTGGGCTTTGAAGGGAGGCCTTTCTGGCCTAGGTTGGACCACTCCTTTCCCAATCCAATTAAGAAATCCAACTTGAAATAGTTGGCCCAACTCTTGTGAGTCTGCATCAAAATGTATAGAGAACCTTGGCCTTCTAGGGCCCTTGTTCCAATTTCCTCTTCCTCTGTTACCCCGTCCATGGCTAATCTACTGAAAAATCTCATTCCTGTATGCATTATTGATTAGCAAATAGTTTCTTTAACAACCATACATGACATCTCTTTTAAATATGAAACAAAGTTTGGCTCAGCAACACATCAGACTCATGCAATCCAATCCATACAAATCGTTTAATATTTGTCAATGAGAAGGGGGTGAATAAGGGTTCTGGGATATGTGAGGGATTGTATTTAGCGAAAAGTGTTAAAATTAGGGGGAATAGATCATGATTACTGCTCAACAAATTATCCAACAATCAATTGTATCGTAAATCAAAAGAATGTAGTAATTCATCCCTGTGTGATCCTTTAATTGTCATAATACAAAATTTATCTTAACTATAATTCAATTTTAAGAATAGGGAGTGGGTAGTGAATATGGGAAGGTGAGGGGAGTTGTAATTTGCAAAAAGTGAAGGAATGGTAGGGGAAAGAAAAAATATTGTTCATAAAACTAATTAAGTAATCCATTAAAAAAACTTTGTATTCAATACAAGGATACCAATACCAATTAACAATTCCCATGTGTCAAAACTTTTCACTGTCCCACATTCAATTCTCCAAAATTTCTCAATTAACATAGTCTATAATCATACTCAGAATCATTATGCCTTTCAACGATCTTGTTAAGAGAATACTTGTTTCCTTTAATCTCTTTTCCTTTTTTATTTAAAACAAAATCAAAAGAAAAACACAACCATGTTGCTTCATCTCTATCCAACATGTATTTCTATAAAATATTAACCACTGCCCATAATTCGCAATTGCCCAAATCAAACATAGACACAGGTTTGTTTCTCAAATTGAACAGACTTTTAAAAAACTTGCTCGATTTCATGCCTTTTCATTATATAAACCAATAAAACATTGCAATGAAACCATAATACAAAACCCAAGTTTCATCACTGGTGGTGTAATTTAAATCAAACATGTATGATACCTCTATAATCCATACACAGTAAACAATGAAATCATAGTCATCAATTCCAGAAATTGCCATGATCCTGATCGAGACTAGTGAAACACACATCAATCACCATTTCGCAATTGACACCAAGCTGTAGGAACACAACGATCCATGCATAACAAAAAGAGGAAACCCTATGACTGTACATTACCATTTACTCCCAATCAACCAATTTAATTAAGGAAAAAGTGAGCTAGGTTCTTGACGCAACTGTCATAATAAAAGGAGGCAACCCCTCGACTGTATACCAATTCTCATCCCCAATTACAACTTTCCAACAACCCGATCAAACAGAGACGAGATAATACTGAAAGAAATTGTCATAACCACTCAACCAATCTATGACAGTCAACAAGATACCTGACAAGAGTGCAAATAGTTGGGGTTATCAAAATTGGGCTCTGTAGCAATGAACACAAGAAGTAATCAAGAGTTCGTTCGATCATCAAAGCATAGAGAGACTAGTGGTCAACCATATCAACAATAGGCAGAGACCCTTCGAAACAAGCATGGTGGGACCACAAAGTTTTTTATAACTCTCAGTTTGTACAATAGTGTAACAGTTCAACACCGAGTAGGGTAGGAAACGATGCAGAGGAGCAACAAGTTCCCATTGGACAGTAACAATTATAAATAACACACATAGGCATAACCCTCACGCCTTTCTCAAGAGCCGAACCAATTTATAACAATGCTAGTGGGAATGCAGACCTTAGGTACCACCAACAACCATAAATCATACATCTTGGCATAATGGCCATCCCATAACCAACTTCTGAGGATAATAAGCCTATGACCAGGTGGATAACCCACGACCATGGATCTAGAAAATACACAGTGACCAAAAGGTAGTTCAAAAACACATACAACAACCCTATAGCAACTCGGATACAACAAGACATGGTTACCATCACTGTGAGGAAGCGGCCAGGAAGGCTAAACGGAGTGAAAATGTCCAACAAAATACCCATAACTACTTAAAAAAATAGAGATCCATCACGATTTTCACCACACAGAACAACCAACGAATGCATAACTTCAACCAACCAATTTATTCCATTTGTAAAACAAATGGCCACACAGTCACATTGTAGAGAGAATGTTAAGCCCTAATGTTGGCCCATTACCCCTTAATTGGGCCATATTAGATTAGTAATGCTATTTTATTTATGTCAGCTTTAGGCCATTAGTTGTAATTTAGATTAGTAATGTTATTTTAATTATGTCGGCTTTAGGCCATTATTTGTAATTATACCTCCTAGTC
>ML782168.1:241969-253609 GCA_009831015.1 Picea engelmannii
GACATTTTCATTTTGAATCATCTTGTACTTGAACATTTAAGTGGGGTAAAAGGAGGTTTCCCCCTCGAAGAGGCTTATTATCTGAAATTATCTCTTTTTCAAGGCGTTGAGTACTTTTCCTGAGGTGTTTCTATGCTATATTGTTGTTTGGTTCTTAACAGAGAAGACCCACGGGTTTACACAATTGCTAATCTTAGGAAAACACAAACCAACACATTATTGAGCCATCATTTGTTTCTTACACAGAGAAAAATTCATGGATGGGAGAAAAGAACCATACATGTAACCAATAGCTTTAAAAATGGAGAGTTGGTCAAGTAGTTCCTTCCAAGATTGAATCTCAGAGCTTAACCACCAGCAAAACCAAATCAAACAATAAACCTGTTAGGGTGACGACCCAATGGGAGAAGTATGGAGTGACATGCATTTACTGCACGTCACTTCCATCTTCCTCCACATTCATTTTAGAAGTACACGACAACCAACCAAGAACCATACCATTAACCATGCCATTAATTCCATCCATTGAAACTTGCGACATATTGCTTTCCAATTTCGCCACCCAAAATCCATATTAACCATTGCCAAAAACCATACCATACCATACCATATATCAAATGAGCCCAATATAAATCAAATTCAATTCGCATAGCTGCTAACCATTGCTAGTTAGGATTAATACTAACTTATTTTCATTTCATTTGCACATAACCTCTTAACATAACATAGTGTAGTCCCTTTATTTTGGAATTTTTTGTTATAAGTCTCTTTCCATTTCTTTTGTTTTATGTTGTTACTAACATATGTCTTGTGCAATGGTAGCCAGGTAATAATCATAGTGATATAATCAAATGTAACAATTGTAGTATATGCCACTCATAACATAGAATTAGAGCTTAGAATAAGGGATCACATAAAATGCATTATCCACCTGCCATTATGTCAAAAACAAAACCAAGACTGCATCATCAACCATATAAAACCTGGTAAGCAGTATCAAAACAACAACATGAAAAATGTGATATGACTATCTCTGAGCATCCAGTCTACAAGGGGATCCCACCTACTAGTATTATATCTTATTAGCATAGTTTAAATAATAGGCTTTAGCAATACTTTGCAGGCAAAATTCCTAGTTGCGATTCTTATCGTCAACAAACAATAAGTCTTTAAAAACTGAGACAAAATTATTAAAAACTTCATAAAAATGCTGGGAGGATTTGTTCCTCCATAATGTTTGATACCAGAAGGTTACCGATGTTGATATTATGGTAGTTGCGGGAGGTATTTACCTCCACGTGTAAACCTGAAAAGGATAGAATACTCCGGGAAGCAAGAAGAAACCCTAATGAGTTGGCTAATAACCCTAGAAGACTTGTCGGCTCAAGAAGATAAATTATATTAGGTTATTAGCCTCCAAGAGAAGAAGTCGGCCAAAAATAATAGTATATATTGAATAGATAGATACCCAGAATGAGAATTTGGCCCAGACAATTAGCCAAAATTAGTATAAATACAGGAGGCCAGTTCTCATTCTGGTAGGTAGTCTCAGAATTGCAATGCCCAATCTTGTGCGCAGGTTTGAGGAGAGCTGCCATTGTAGCTGCTGCAACTAGTAGATCATGTTTCACTTGGACTATCTCTTGGCTAGGGTTTGGAACATCTGATTATCTCTTGTTGGTGTGCTATCCTTGGGGAAAGGTGCGCTACCCTTTGTTTGGCTATCTAGCCTAGAGTTTTCTTCCGAAGTGATTCTCTGTCAAGGTTAAGGTGCTCGGAGAGTGGCTTCAGCCTATGGTTGGGTGACAAGGGTATTGTCAATGGTAAAATGAGCACACATATTTGATATTCTAATAGGTTATGGGCCCACACCTCCTTCATTCAGTCTAAACGCTGGAAGGAAACATAGCCGCTAGGTTATTGAGCTCGCTATGGAGTTGTCGCTAGGGTTACTAGCAGAAGCAGCTTCCAAGACACTACCGCTATGGTTACTAGAAGGAGAATTTGTAGAAACCCTAATCCTATTATTGAGGAACCTTAAGTGAATGAATTGACCTAATCTCTGGATAGATCGGTGTGCTCTAGCCTATTGCATATCCTGATACTCTCAGCAAGCCAAGATGTGAATTTTGAGTTTGTGGTCAAATCTAGGGTTTGACCAAGTCAAAGTAGCCATGACCTATTCTATGAAGTTAGAGAACAAGTTAGATAGAGCCTCTAACTTTAGGATGTGGAAGACAAGGATTGACCTCATCCTTCCCAAGAATAAAGTGTTGGATATCGTGAAAGGAAAGATCGTGAAATCAGAGTTTGAAGAAGGGAAAGAGAAGGAACCGCAGAATGTTGCAGCTATGGAGAAGTTCAAAGACGATGACATTAATGCTATGAGTATCATAGTGGAATCCATAAAATACCACTTGATACCCTACATCTCCCATCTTGACTCATCGAAGAAGATGTATGATGCCCTAACAAACCTCTTCTTAGTCAGAAACATTGGACAAGTAATGAGTCTAAAGAATGAGCTCCATGACATAAAGATGAATGATGATGACAACATAACATCATACTTTGTGATAATTTCTCAAGTTAAGAGATCAAAATCAAGCTATTGAAGAGATCATCTCAGAGAAGGAGTTGGTAAACATAGTACTCAATGGTCTTCCCAAGACGTGGGATGCATTTGCCGCAAGCATGAACACAAGAAAGGAGTATCTGACATTTGAAGAACTTTGGACTTGATGTGCTCAAGAAGAATCAAGGATCAGTGCAAAAGAGAAACCCCAAAAGAAGTACGATGATCAAGCCTTCACAACAAGATTCAATAACTTCATGAACAAAAGGAAGTTTGGTTCAAGGAGGAAGCCAAATCAAGAGAAAGACATTTCAGAAATACAATGCTTCAAATGTCAAAAGTATGGTCACTACAAGAATCATTGTCCTGAGCTAAAGAAAAGGAAGGAGAAACATGAAGCATCGATTGCCGAAGAAAAGGAACCTACAAAGAAGACTAATCAGGATGGAAGAGACTTCTTCTTCTAAAGGTAACAAAACTCTTCTTATTTCTTGTACATATCTTGTTTGCATCGTCTCTGTACATATATTGTATATCTATCTCTTAGAAGATAATGTGTTCCAAGAAGAACTATACCTATGGAAGAACAACAACATAAGAATGGATATCATTAGATAATACACATGAAAGGATGAAATGCAAATCATGTGGAAGCTATTGCAAGATAATCCAAATCAATCATGAAGAGACCTAGAACAAGCAAAGACAGAAAGAAGTCAACAATCGAGAGGAAATTGGAAAAAGACTTATGACATTTTGAAGAAGACAACAATATAGAAGCATGGACTCTATTAGACAGAGAGAGCCAATTATATATTGCAGAAGACAATAAGGATGCAGATGGAAGCATGGACTCTATCAGATGGAGGGAGACGATTATATGCACTCATACATGAAGAAAGGATTAGGAGGGAGCTCATCCTATGATCCATTGAAGATGATGAAGTATATATCCATGATAGAATCCATGAAAGACAGTTTGTGTTCAGTTCAACCATAGAAGAAGACTTCTTTGAAGAAAATCCTCTAAGTATCCCTGGTTGTCCATCCACATCCGTGATCCTATGATGAAAGAAAGAAATGGAATCTTTATGGAATGGAATCTACTCCATGGACCCAAGAGCTAAACACAAGGAAGAACATAAAGATTCCAAGAAAAAAAGAGAAGCCAGAACAATCAGTCATTGTATCAAGAATCACAAGATTGTCAGCCTGATATAAACTCAATAAAAGAAATCAAGCAGAGGAACTGAAAGTCATGATGAAGAACAGTGTATGGAAGACTTATGAAAGAAAGCATTGTGAGATCTAGAACTAGAGGTTCTCCCAAATGGAGGGAGAAGACTATGATGATTATTTTTTCCAGTAAACCAGACATATAACTACATGAGTCATCATATCATCCGCACCATCCATGAGCTGGAGTTATACATTAGATGAATTCAAAGAATGTTCTCCAGAGAAATTGAATAAAGACCGTATGAAGAGAAATCTCAAGACTTTGAGGCATACCAGAAAGAGAACCTTGTATGCAGATAGAAGAAGATAACTTGGTGGAGAACCTCCAGTGCACAGCAAAAGCGTGGTGACAATTTCCTATAACATCAAGATGATTACTCAGTAGATCATATCCATGATGACAAAAGAAGTGCCACATGGATATGTGCCAACAATGATATACTCTATTGTTCAGAGCTATATGAAGCCTTCATAGAAAATCAGTGTTCCAGACTAAAGTACATTTAAAACCAAGCATTACATTATCCGTGATGAAGTCCAGAAAGGAGAAAGTGGTTCTCCAATACATATCTCCACATATGAGCAAATAAGCAGACATTTTGGTAAATCTTCTATCGAAGATGAAAGAGTTTGCGTACTCAAGATGGAGCTCATGGAACCGACTTCCTTATTGAAAAAGGAAAAGATGACTCCTAGGTTGGGAGGGAGCACTAAAAATATTATTGAGGAAATTCATTTTCAAGATTGAAAAATAGTCCATCTTGGATAGATGCTTTCCTGTTCGGAAAGTGGATTGAGATTTCTGATGGACAATGATTTCCCATTGTGGTTAACATGGGAAATGGTCCTGATTGTTGATGTATCATAGACATCGACTTCCCATTGTAGTTAACATGGGGAGTGGTCTAGGGAAGTCTCGCTTCTTGAGGGTTACTCAAGAAGACTGGCCCGCCTCGCCGGACAACGATTTCTCATTGTGGTTAACATGAGGAATGGTTCATTTTGGAGGTTGATATAGGACAGTATTTTCCTCTTATGGTTAACATAGGAAATGGTCTAGATAGTCATTCCTTAGGGTTTATACATTCTCTCCAGGGTGCACTTTGATTAGTGTAGGAGGAATGGCCCAGGGTGGGGAATGGTCCAGGCTCAACAAATCAGGGACATGCATTCCTTAGGGTTTATACATTCTCTCCAGGGTGCACTTTGATTAGTGTAGGAAGAATGGCCCAGGGTGGGAAATGGTCCAGGTTCAGAAGAAAGGACAATTATTCTTCCTTGCTTGAGAAGAATAGTCCAGATATCTCATTGTTCTACTCTAAGGGAATATATTCTTTCAGATCTCATAGATGTGAGTGAAATATTGGCCTAGATTATTCAGTTTATATCATAACATTGTTTCTGTGCAGGTTGGTATCAGATTATTGTTATGAAGACTGTATGACAGTAGATGTATTCTACTGTGGTGGATGTGTTCCACTATTCATGACTATACATTGTTGATCAAGTACTTGTGTGTTACTTGGTGTGGTAGTGTACCATTGGATTGTAGTTATGTACTACTATAGATAGACACAGTTGTGTTCTATTTTGTTCTGATTGCCTTGAAGACTATTAACAGTTTATTGGAAATAATTATCAACTAGATGAATGATGAACAAAGATTTTCCAGACATAAAATGGTTTAGAACATTTACTCTTCTAGATTAGAATAATGGCTCTTGTATCACTCTGTGGAGTGAGCATCATGTCTGATTACTCAGATAGAGTATGGTTTCGAGAGATGATGCAGCTGATGATGATGATGGTGCTCATGATCTAGTCATGATCTAGTTTATATAGCTATGTTGATTCTACCAGGGGAATGGTATGTTTTGTGCTCAATACCATTACCTGTAATACCTCCCTAGATAAGAGGAAGTGTTGATATTATGGTAGTTGTGGGAGGTATTTACCTCCACATGTAAACTTGACAAGGATAGAATACTCCGGGAAGCAGGAAGAAACCCTAATGAGTTGGCTAATAACCCTAGAAGACTTGTCGGCTCAAGAAGATAATTTATATTAGGTTATTATCCTCCAAGAGAAGAAGTCGGCCAAAAATAATAATATATATTGAACAAACAGATACCCAGAATGAGAAGTCGACCCAGGCAGTTAGCCAGAATTAGTATAAATACAGGAGGCCAGTTCTCATTCTGGCAGGCAGTCTCAGAATTGCAGTGCGCGGTCTTGTGCACAGGTTTGAGGAGAGCTTCCATTGCAGTTGCTGCAACTAGCATATTAGGTTTCTCTTGGAATATCTCTTGGCTAGGGTTTGGAACATCTTATCAGTGCTTGTTGGTGCGCTATCCTTGGGGAAAGGTGGACTACCCTTTGTTTGGATATCTAGCCTAGGGTTTTCTTCTGGAGTGATTCTCTTTCAAGGTTACGGTGCTCGAAGGGTGGCTTCGGCCTATGGTTGGGTGACAAGGGTATTGTCAATGGTAAAATGAGCACACATCTTTCATATTCTAACAACTGGGTCGAATTCACAGTTTACCTTCTTACACACAGATAATCTTGGAAACTGACAACAATGTGCTATCACGAAAACCAAATAAGATGACATGAAGAATTTCTTCTCCTTATTGTATTGTGACAATTGAGAAGAGATTTAAATGGAAATCAACTTGCCCCAATCGAAGATGGCTTTTTCCTTGACCGTAAAATATAAAATGTAAAGAATCATGTGGGAGCTGTTGGTTGTAGTTTCTTGTCCTATTATCTTCAAAAAAAGCCAAGCAATTTCTTGAAAATAATTTTTGAATAAGATAACCTTCAATCTCGTGATGTCCTTGGGGATGACCGCTGGGTTCTCTAATAACTCAGGTAAGAGGTCTAATCCATTTTCATGCTTCTTTAAGAATTCTCTGTAATATTCTCTCTTGAAGCTAAGTGTTATCTCAGGAAGTCTCCACATCTTACGAAATACCCGAGGCGACAGAGAGATAGAGGAATGATCCCGCAATTGAATGATCCACTAGATTGGAATATATATCTCGACGCACCAGTTAGCCAAATCCTTATAGTCAAATACTTCTGGGACACAACCTGTGCACGTAATTCTAGACATCCAGATTACTTCCTTCTGGGCAGAAGGGGATGAGTAGTAAGAATATGCTCTAGACCACTGAAATATTTGGTCCTCACCCCTGAAAATGTTCAATGTATCTCCACAAAATTCTTGTCGAGTTGCTGCCATAAGTTGAAAAAAGTGCTCCTTTGCTCCAAATAATTTTTAAAATGAATGCTTGAGAGGGATAATACAATCCTCTGTAAATATTGGTTTAATGTGTTTTAATAGGATATTTCCTTGAGCCCTTCGCTTATTAATAACAATCTTTACGAACCTCGATGATGAGTTGTTAGAGTTCAAATAATACTAAATGCACATTGGCAAGAGTGAAAGGGTGGCGGGGATGAATGTGAGAGAAATAGGATTTGAGTTTTTTGTGAACCCGCGAACCCGAGAACCATCGAACCCGCAACTGAAGAAGGTCCAAAATCGGCTAAGTATAGGACAGCACGACGGTTGGATGGATTCATCATAGAAAGAATGAGACTTGGAAGTTCAGGGAGTTCGGGGATTCTGGGGGTCAAAATGTAGATTGTGGACCTTTTGGATGCAAAATGTATATCACAAAACATGGGGTATGAGAGTTTGACCCCACCAACCTGGGAACCCACGATTGTAAAATCAACTAAGTACAGGATAGCATGGTGGTTGGTCAGACTTATTATGTGAGGGTATGGATGGAGATGAGGACCCTTAAGTCCTCCAACCCGGGAACCCGCCGAACGAGAAAGGGAAAGTAGAATGGAAAAAATGAAAGGGAAAAACAGGTAAGTGTAGAAGAGGGAAAAGAAAGGGAGAAAAGAATTTGGGAAAATAGAAAAGGGGAAGGAAACTTCAGAAGCGAGAAAATATCTCAACAACAAGCTTCAACTATGGGATGATAACCCCCTATGGGTTGCCAATAATCCAACATCTCTCGTGACCAAGTGCTTTCGCCCATTGGGCTATGGAGTTAGATTAAGAATATACAAACTGAACAAAAATAAAATTATGTACAATGAGAGTGAAAAACTATTAGGAAAAGAAACCTTTCAAATGTTTCCCATTTATAGGAAACATTAACATTTTTCCTTTCATGTCTTGGAGCATATAGGATTTAAAGCCCAATATCTTCTCAATGACATATGGTCATATCCAGAGTGCTTCCAACTTTGTATGCATGGATGACTTCTCCTTGGCCTTGTTCCAAAGTAGCACCAACTCTCCCTTCTAGAAGTTATTCATAGTTGTGCTTTGATCAAAATATGTCTTAACACTCTGCTGCCTCTGAGAAGTTTGATTCAGGGCTTTGCTTCATTCCTTGATCTAGGGGATCAAAATATGCTCAAAACTCAAAGTGCTTGAAATTGCTTCAAAAAAAACACATGTGTAGGCCTTGTCCTCATGATCCCAATGCAACTTGAATGGATTCAAACAGACATCGTATGAGTGAGATATCACATTTTGTCCACTTTGACAAACAAGAAAAAATTTGTTGACTGTATAGTCTATACAGTGCTGACATGGCATGTCCGTAGTGACATGTGGCAGGGTGATATGGACTTTTAACTGGATAGAGGAGCTAATGTGGCATGGCCATACCACTGACATGGCAATTGATCGTAATGACACGTGGCAAGAGGTTGTAATGACATATGGTAGTTGATGACATGGCATAGGTTGACGTGGCATCACTGTACATGACACGTGTCATATGATGAGTTGTCAAAAGAGAACCTGTCAGATGGTGAAATGTGGTAGGATTGGTGGACCAATAGAATGGTTCCACATGGTACCCACTTCAAAGATTAAAATATGGTTTTGTGTTCGCGGGGGTCAAACCCATGACCTCCAGGGATAGGTGGCACGTCTTGGCGAGGGAACGGACTACCAGCCCACCCATGCATTGTTTCTTACCCACTATGGTTAAACAATCTATTAGATTTTTCACATGTTTTCATATGGGTGCCAAAAGGGTCGGGGCTAAGACCTAGCCCTTGGGCTTACCCGCTACCATAATGTTGGAAATACTAAAACAACTGAGAGGGGGGGGGGGTGAATCAGTTGTTTATGAGCTTAAACAATTTTATACCTTTTAAATATTATTAATCTTCCTTCAAGTGATCACCAACAATATACAACATATGGACAGTAAAAGTAAAGACCATCAGTCACACATAAAGTACACACATAGACAGATTTTCACGAGGAAATCCATAAAGGGAGAAAACCTCTTCTTCTTCGAAATGATAGGCAGTCTTTTTTAGTTCTGTACATCATTTACAATTGAGCACCAACTCAATCTAAGGCTTCTACCTCTGTTTTACAAGCTACAACTTGTTTGAGAGCACCAACTCTTTGGTTTCTCTAGCACCCACTAGAAGGAAGCACCAACTCCCTGACTATTCCAGCACCAACTGGATGGAAGCACCAACTTCCTGAATGTTCCATCACCAACTAGAAGGAAGCACCAACTTCCTATTACACAGGCTCTAACCTACATAACAGAGAACACTAGTTCTCCCTTGCACCACCCTGCCACCCTTGTTTCTCTGGTTGCAACCAGATGGAAGCAACAACTTCCTGTATTCAAGCTCCCACTTGAACCTCTGAGGACAATAGTCCTCCCAAGCACCTCCCAACCTCCCTAGAATATAAATGGCTAAATAAACATTCAACTTTACAGCTAAATCAGGTCTTACCAATCTTTCTTTGTTCTGTAAATCTGGTCTTCTGCACACTGTTCTGCAACTCTACTCTTCCTCTGTCTGTTCAGCAGGTATGCTCTGCATCAACTCGTGCTCTCATTCTACTCTTCTTCAACTCTCTATTATTATTCTTTTCATTTCATCTCACCCTTCACGTATGCTCAATCTCCTCCTGTGCATCCTCATCGTCTCTATTCTTACAGTTTCATTCTTTTTCACTTATAGAACGACCAACCCGACACAGTCTATTTTAATCTTCTTTTATACACACGAACACGGCGGTTCAACTTCCCAACTCCTTAGGCAAAATGTCGACAACTGTCTAAGAAACTGAAACACCAACTGAAACGCTAACTGATTTGCAATCATGAGTTTGTTTTGCTATGATCTTCATCGACCTTGATCGACGGTCCATGATCTCGATGAATCAATGGTCCAAATATTTTCAAGATCTCGCATCTCGTTGTTCCTTAGTTGGAGATTCTCATCACTCCAAGTCGAGATAGGAGAATCTCTGAGATGGAGCTCAGATCAATGATCCATGTTCTTGGTGATCCAACGGTCCTGATCTTTTCACGATCTTGCATCTCGTTGTTCCTTAGATGGAGGTTCTCGTCACTCCAAGTCGCGATAGGCGAAGCTCCGAGATGGAGCTGGATCAACGGTCTAGAATCTTGGTGTATTGATGGTCCAGATCTCTTCGTGAATTCGCATCTCACAGTTCCTTTGACGAAGGGTCTCATCACTCCAAGTCACGATAGCCGAGACTCCGAGATGGAGTTACATCAACGGCCCAGATCCAAGTTTGATTTAACGGCTGTGATTGAATTGCCATATCGCATATCATGATTTCGCATTTCTTGTTGCAGTGTTTTTGTCACTCCATGTCGCGATTCACGAAACTCTAATAAGGAGTTACATCAACGGTCCAAGTCCGAGCTTGATTCAATGGCTGTGATTTAGTCACAATTTCGCATATCGCGATTTCGCATTTCTTGTTGCAGTGTTTTTGTCACTCCATGTCATGATTCGCAAAACTCCAATAAGGAGTTACATCAACGGTCCAAATCTGATCTTGATATGACGGTCGCAGTTACAATCTCCCCCTTTGGCATTGATGGAAACACAAGCACCCACATGTATTCAGATCTTCTCTCCTGCTCTTTTCTCCCCCTTTGACATCAATGTCAAAGAAGAAACATTCTTCCCCTGATCTGTCATAAAAACCTGCTCCCCCTGTCAACTATAAGCATCTTAGAAATACACCAGATATTCAATAAGTACTCCCCCTGACCAGGTGAACAGATTAGGCACTTGAGATTATAACCCCCAACTTTTGACGAAGATATCAAAAAGGGGTTGTTGCTAATGATTTAGTAAAGATATCAGCAATCTGTTCTTTGGAAGGAATATAATTCAGCTGAACAATTTTGTTTGTAACTTGTTCTTAGAGAAAATGATACTTGATTGGAATATTCTTAGTTTTGGAATGAAGAACATGATTCTTGGAGACACTAATGGCACTTGTGTTATCACAATGAATTGGAATAGGATCAGTGTAAGTTACCTTCAGATCTGTAAGAGTTTGTATCATCCATAAGATTTGTGTGCAGCAAGTAGCAGTCGCAATGTATTCTGCCTCTATAGTGGATAATGAAATAGATCCTTGCTTCTTACTAAGCCATGCAACTAATGAGTCACCCAGAAAAAATGCTCCTCCACTGGTGCTTTTTCTCTCATCAACACAGTTTGCCCAGTCGGCATATGAATAAGCAATTAACTGGAAATTCTGATTTCTAGGGTACCACAGTCCATATGTCATTGTTCCCTTCAGATATTTGAATATTCTTTTAACAGCTACCAAGTGACTTTGTTTACGAGCAGACTGAAAATGACCTACCATTCCAACAGCTTGCATTATATCAGGACGAGATGCTGTGATGTACAGAAGACTGCCTATCATTGAACGATATGTCCTTTGATCAACATCAGGTGAGATATCATCTTTGCTCAGCTTGCAA
>ML782168.1:277884-315633 GCA_009831015.1 Picea engelmannii
TCCTTCCGATGAAAATTTCATGAAAAGTTCTTGAAAATTAAAAGCCATTGTTCCTAATGATTGTAACCATTGGATTCCTAGTACAACATCTGCACCACCCATGGGTATAGAAATCATTGGACTATTCATTACATATTCTCCCAGAGTAAGATTGATCTTATTGCATTTTCCTGAGCAATTGATAGTTCCTCCATATGCAATCATTACTTGAAACTCTGGCGCTGGATATACAAAGCAATTGAGATCTTTGGCTAATTTATAGTGAATGAAATTATGAGTACTACCAGAATCAATTAGGACTATTACCTTTTTTTTTTTATGTATCCTTCGATCTTGAGGGTTTGAGGAGTGCTAATTACAGCCAATGCATTACACGATGAGAAAAATGGGTAAGTCTAGAAGAGGGAAAAGAAAGGGAGAAAATAATTTTGGAAAATAGAAAGGGGGAGGGAAATTTCGGAAGTGGGAAATGATCTCAACAGTGGGAAACTTACTGTGAGCAAAGGTCACTGAGGAATATGCAATATTTGCGGTCACCCCCACTTGGGATTCTTTCAGGGATGTCATTAAGGAAAAATACTACCTTGTTGGAAGCTACGATGACTAGTATATGAGATGGACCACACTACGACATGAAAGGGACCAAAAAGTGCCAAATTTCACAAATATCTTCCATACCTTGCACACCAGGATGGGTATCAAGAACTTTGAATGACATCTAGTGCTCAAGTACCATGTTTTTCTACATAGATACATGCAAACATAAATATATTTTATGTACATCTCATCATTGGGCATGACATATCGATATGTTGTCAAAATCAAGAAAAAGTTTAAATAGAAGAAGCAGGAGTTTGGATCTACAAATTTTTCACATTAGAAGTACAGAAAAGGCAGCCCAACACACAAAACAAAGGACAAAGAAAGGATGGACCCCCTTGGGACAACTAATCCAAGCCGCAAATAAAGAAGGTTAATGAGAAGACAAAGAAAGAAACTGGGAATTGATGTGAATTCCATAAACGCCCCTAGTGTAACACCGATGAATATCACTCAAAGAATTCATCGGTGGTCGAGATGAAAGCCTCAAATTTAGAGGCAGGTTTCAACTCTAAATTAGATCCAAACAAAGGGAATCATATCATTGATGCAAAACCCAGTGCCACTTTTTCTACCACCAAGGTCCATCCAAGTGAACCAGAGGAACTAGAGGAAGGTGAAGACCTTTTTCACTCGCAGATGTGGGTGAAGGCCGCTCCACTACATTTCATTGTCAATATTCGAAGTCAAAGGAAATTGATCTCAACAAAGGTCATCAAGAGTTTGAACCTGCCGATGACACCACACCTGCACCCCAACACCATTAAGTGGATCCACCAAGGAAGATACCTCCATGTCATTCAACAATTTCATCTTCCCTACGACATCAATCCCTTCAAGGATGAGATATTGTGTGATCTTTCCCCCCTTTAATTTTGTGATGTTATTTTATTCCAACCATATTTATGGAAATGATATTTTGTGAATTAGTTTGTACCTCATAGTGTTATTATTAGTTTGGGTAGACAATTGTATAGGATACCAGAGGTAGCTCCACCTACTGTTATTTCTTTTATCTCTGCTAAGCAATGCAGGAAGGGAATTTCCCAGACTGAGAAATTTGTATTCTTTATGATTCACTCTCAAAGTGAACATAAGGTCGCAACCACATCCATAGCCTCCATGTGTAGCAAAAGAAAGTGGACAAGATCATGGAAGAATACAAAGACATATTGTTCTCACCCACCGGGGTGTCGAGACACTGTTAGGTCAAGCATTAAATTGATCTAATACCCAGTGAACCTCTACCCAATAGGCTATTATATCACCACTCTCTTATGGAAAATGAGGAAATTAAGCGATGGATCCAAGAGCTTCTTCAAAAGGGGCACATCCTACCCAAATCCTCACCTTGCAGGAGCCCAATTGTAGTTTCACAGAAGAAATATGGGACTTGGAGAATCTGCATTGATTATAGGGCCCTAAACAAAATTACAATTGGGAACCAGTACCCAATTCCTCGAATTGAATACCTTTTTTACCACCTCAAGGGGGCCAAGTTTTTCAGCAAGTTTGACCTGAAGTCTAGATACCACAAGGTCCCAATAGAACAAACGGATGTATGGAATATTGCTTTGAAGTCCAGAGAACATCTTTTCGAATATTTATTAATGTCCTTTGGTTTGAAAAATGCTCCAACAACTTTCATGAGATCGATGGATGATATATTGCATCCCTTCACCAATTCCTTTGTGGTGGTATATCTAGATGACATACTCATCTTCAACAAGAATTGGGAAGAACACTTACAATATATTCAACAGGTCCTTCACACTCTGTGACAACACAAGATATATGCTAAATTGGAAAAATGTTCCTTCGGCATGAACAGGGTCCAATACCTAGGCTACATTGTTGATGAGCATTGTGTGCATGTGGATCCAGCCAAGATCCAAGTCATTCATGATTGGCTAGCCTCGATGACACTAACTGAGCTTTGAAGTTTCTTAGTACTTTCCAACTTCTATCGCATGTTCATGTTGGGATTCTCCCATATTGCATGGGCCCTCAACCAAGTGATCAAGAGTGATGGAAAGGAAAATTTCATGTGGGGGAAGTCACAATAGAAATAATTCAATGATTTGAAACATAGTTTGTGCTCAGCTTCAGTACTCTCCTTACTCGATCTGCAACAACCTTGTTAGATTAATAACGATGCTTCAGACTATGTCATGGGTGCATTCCTCACTCAACATGATCATCCAGTGGCATATCATAGTGAGACACTATCATATTTCATCTGTAAGTACCCCACCTATGAAAAATAAATGTATTCCATCATACAAACTCGTCACCAATGGAAGAACTACATTCTCAGGAAGGAGACAATCATCCACATTGATCAAAATCCTCTGTAGTTCATGTAGACACAAAGAAAATTACAGAACAACCACCATCAAAAGTGTTCCACATGCTTGCAACAGTTCCCTCTCAACATAAAATATAAGAAAGGGAGCACCAATCATGTCGTTGATTTCCTCATTCAACCTCCATGTTTATCCTTAACCACAGTGATCCACTCGTGTGGCCATGAGGCACCCGAGTGGCTCCAACTCTACAAGAGAGATACTAACTTTGCTACCATTTACCAGATGCTAGACACAAGTGTGATTTCCACTAAATTTCATATTCAGGATGGATTGTTATTCCATTTAGGCCACCTCTGTGTTCCTTCAAGTGAGTGTGAAAATTTGATTTGGGAAGCTCACTACAGACGGATGACATGAAATTTTGGCATGGAAAAGACCATGGAAGTACCAAATAATTATTTCTACTGGTCGAAACTTTGACAGGACATAAGAAAGTATATCAAGTCATGCACTGCCTACACCATTTCCAAACCAACCACTAAGAATCAAGGCATGTACACCCCTCTTCCTACTCTTTATAGGCCATGGGAATCCATATCGATGGACTACATGTCATGCCTTCCTTCAACCAATCAGAGAAATGACTATGTTTTGTGGTGGTTGATCGATTTTCTAAGATGGCCATCCTCGCAACCTACAAGAAGAATATCACAACGAAGGCCACTGCCAAGATCTTCTTTGAACGAGTGTGGGTACACTTTCAGATACCACAAAACATAATATCAGATCAAGAGAACAAGTTCCTCAGGACATTGTGGTCCAACCTATGGTCATTTTTGGACACCAAGCTCACCAAATCCATTGCCTTCCACCACCAAAATGATGGCCAGAAAAAGGTCGTCAACAGAATAATCGTGCATATGTTGCGCATGTACAACTCCAAACATATGTACACATGGGATGAGAGTCTCCCCCATGTTCAACACACCTACAAAAAATCCCTTCATATCTCGACCAACCATAGTCCCTTTTAGGTGGGGTTGGGATTTCAACCATTGGGTCCCATTGATGTGGCACTACCCCTTGCATCCACAAAGGAAAAATCATCCCATGCTCAATTTGAGGTTAACAAAGCCACCAAGTATATTGAACGAATTCAACACATCCAACAACAAGTCCATGATATTTTATAGAAATCCAATGCTAAGTACAAACAACACCATGATCAACACAAGGTGCCACATAAGTTTCAGGTGGGAGACAAGATCTGGTTGCATTTGTAGAAATAACACCTTATGAGACCCCATTGAAAGATTCTTCCACTTCGCTATGTACCTTACACCATCACCAAAGTTGTGGGTGACAATGATTTTGAGTTAAGTATTCCCCCCTTCCTTGGCATGTACCCCATGTTCAATGTGGGCTTCTTTCGGCCATACTTCCCACCATTATTGGACACATCAGAGATCGTAGAGTAGTTGACACCGACAGAGATCAACCCTAATTTCATGGAACATGTAGTCATTGATCAAATTAGATACATTCATATTAAGATCACTCAACAATAGAGGATCCAGCTTTATCGAGTTGTCAAAGCAAGGTAGTTCATGCACCAAGGAAAGTGGATCACATGGGGCCACATTCAACATAAGTTTCCCCATCTAATGTGGGAAATAAACACAATGGATACCATGTATTCCTAAGGGGGGAGGACTTATCCTGGTGTATATTGATGGCCACCCACCTATTCCAATGGCTCAAAGAACAATTTTCATTTTGGCAGTTTTTCCTAGTTTTTTTGGTCGTAAACTTTTGGGCCATTTTGAGGCTCTAAACATCATTTTTTGGGCATGAAACAGTCACACTATAGGCTATATCCAAGTGTGAAAAAAAAATGTAGTCCTCATATATTTCTTCCCAAATATCTATCATACGCCTAAAATGAAGATTATATGCAAAAGTTACGACCTCGGGAAGTTGATGTACCAACTTACCCCATCAAGGCCCACATGAATTTTGGTGCTTCATCTTCTAGGGTTAGGATTTTGGATGTTTAAGGTTTTATCATTTATGCTTTATGTTAAAAATTCCTTTGGAGCCTCATTGTAACCATTTTCTTGCAAATGAGCATAGTCGTCATATCTCTTCTCATAGATAAGTTGCCACCACTCGAGCAATTTTGTTTCAGATTGCATTTTTACAGTTTCATCATATTCTCTTTATTAATAGAATTTAATATTTACTATATCTCTGTGTATTTTGTTTCTATACATTAATATTCCATTTCATTCCATTTATAAATCTGTATCACTCCCACTATCTCTCCTTTCTCTCTCTCTTGTATCTACCCCTCTCTCCTCCTTACTTTGTATCTTCTTCCCTCTCTATCCCCTACTCTGCCCCTATTTATATCTTTACCTCTTTCTACCCCCCTTCTCTCTCTCTCTCTCTCTCTCTCTCTCTCTCTCTCTCTCTCTCTCAAACACTCCCTTTCTACCCCCCTCTCTATCTTTCTCTCTCCCCCTCTCACACTCTCACACACACTCTCTCTACCCCCTTCCTCCTTCTCTCTCCCCCTCCCTCCCACTATCTCTCCTCTCTATCTCTCCTACATCTACCATCTCTATCCCACCTCTCTATCTCTCCTACATCTACCATATCTCTCTTTACCCCCCCCCCTTCTCTCTCCTACAACCACCCCTATCTCCCCTTCACTTTGTATCCCACTCCCTCTCACACTCTCAAACACTCTCTCTCCACCCTCCTTATCTCTTTACCTCTTGCATATAACCCTCCCTCTATCACTCACCATATCCCCCTCCCTCTCTATCCCCCACTCTAACCCACTTTCTCTCTTTTCCTCTATCTACCCCCCTTCCCTCTCTCCACCCCCCATTCCTCTTACTCTCTCTCTCTCTCTATAATCCCCCTCTTTGTCTCCCTCTCCTTCACTCTCACACACTCTCTTTTTCTTCCTATCTCCCCCTCTCACACTCTCTTTCTTCCTCTCTCTCCATCCCCCTATCTGTCTTCCTCTCTCTAGCTCTCACACTACCATACACACTCTCTCTACCCCTGTCTATGCATTCTTCTCTCTCCCTCTCAGACTCACCCACTATAGAAATTTTGGTACATCGAAAGGAAAGAAATGGCATTGACCTAGATAGGTCAAAACCTATACCTAGACTTAGACATTCAAAGACCCAGACATG
This sequence comes from Picea engelmannii, assembly GCA_009831015.1. NCBI lineage: Eukaryota > Viridiplantae > Streptophyta > Pinopsida > Pinales > Pinaceae > Picea > Picea engelmannii. Next base: position 284,006 of record ML782168.1, read on the forward strand.
GTAAGGCATAGAAATACCTATACCTGGACCATAGACCATGACCTCTACCTATATTATGACCATGACCTATACCATGACATAGAACTAGATCTACACCTAGACCATCACATAGACCTAGAGCTACACCTAGACCATGACCTACACCACGAAATAAACCTAGAGCTACATATATACCATGACCTAGACCTATACCATGACCATGACCTATATCTTGAATTATACCATGACCTAGACCCCTTAGTTCTATCTATTCCTAGGCATAACCTATACTCTACCCTTAACCCCCTCCACATCTGAGCCCTGAGTGTACTATGCCTATACCTCTTGTTGAAGGCCCCACAACCCTTGCACCTCCATATTGGTGCTCTAACCATTTCTTTATGATTCAAAACACTTTCATTCTTAAGCCCTTAGGTCCTAGTTTTCCCCAAACCCCTATACATATCTATTCATAAATGTTTTTGGTCTACAATAAATGATATATCAATTGCATTAAGAGCACACACATGTTATTATGATTTGAAATCCTTGAGGTTGAGTGTTCTTGGCACTCATCCCTACCCAACAAGAATGCACATGTGTTCCTAGTGGGAAGTTTTATGTGACAAGCACCATCCTCAACTCCATCTATCTCTTTACTCAAACAACCTGACATATGCACGCAAAAATAACAAGAATGAACAAGTTTTTGTTCTTTTTGTATTGTTGTTTAATTCATAGACAAATTTGTGCTATTGGAAGACAATTGGGGGAATAATTGGAAGACAAATTTTTCCAATTCAAATTGGAATTGTTAGTTGTGTCTTCTTGTATAATATCAAGACAAATTTGTCCAATTGGAATTGGAATTGTTAGTTGTGTCTTCCTGTGTGATATCCAGACAAATTTGTCCAATTAGAATTATTAGTTGTGTCTTTTTGTGTAATACCAAGACAAATTTGTCCAATTGGAATTGTTAGTTGTGTCTTTTTGTGTAATACCAAGACAAATTTGTCTAATTGGAATTGGAATTGTTAGTTGTGTCTTCTTGTGTAATACCAAGAAAAATTTGTCTAATTGGAATTGTTAGTTGTGTCTTCTTGTGTAATACCAAGACAGATTTGTCCAATTGGAATTGTTAGTTGTGTATTCTTGTGTAATACCAAGACAAATTTGTCCAATTGGAATTGTAATTGTTAGTTGTGTCTTATTGTGTAATACCAAGACAAATTTGTTTTGGTGTCCTTGGAAGACAATTTTTCTCTTTAAACATGGGGAACCTATGGAATCAAGGTAGAAATTCCTCAAGGAAAGAAAAACCCATCGAAAAGGTAAACAAAGAAAGAGAAAAGGAAAGGGTATGTATGTCAAAATGAAAACTTTCAAAAGAGGGAAATCCAATTTCTAGTGGAGTGTATGTCTTTGTTTTTTCTCCTCCATCACCACAAGAAAAGAACAAGATTTTAGTAGATACTAATCTAGTTCAAAATTCTATTGTACCTCCTATCACTATCTCATCAATACAAGTTGTTTTGGATGCCCAAATGATGGAGGATTTGCTTGGAGTTGATTATACAATGGATGAAATTAGAGAGGCATCTGGTGCACAACATTCTCATGAAGAAGTTCATGTGGTACAACCTCTTGTTGGATAGTCATATGTTCCAGAAACTAGTCATGGGCATGTCCACTCTCCTCCCATAATTGATCCACCAGTGATTGAATGGGAAAGAACTGCAACGTTGTTAACTCCGCAACAGGGAGGTCAAGAGTGCCAGAATACTGGTTCATCATCCCTACTATGATTGAACAATGTGTAGTGAAGAACTCTTAAATGTATTAAGGTGGATGAAAGTGGTGTAGCATCACTTGAAGGTAAGTTACCTAAGGAAATTATTCATTATCATTCTTATAAAATCATTAAAGAATATTTTGAACCAAAATTTGATGCCGCTAAATGTCAATTATTTTTGGATCTATTAAAATCTAGAAGTTTGACTGTTAGGAGAATTTTAGGCATTAAAATAGTCAAAAGTTCAAAAACAAGTCATCATATTGTTAGAAACCTTGTGGATGATTTTCAAAAAAATGGTAAGAAATATCATTCTAAATATCATAATGCATCCCGATGTGTCTTTTCACAATCGATTGTTATCAAGATCACAAGAAAACATTGTTTGCTCCAACAAACCTCTCATTTATTGAATTGCAATATCAAAACCCTTAGATATTATTCTAAAAGACAAGATAGAATTGAAACAGGTGGCCTAATAGATTTGTGGGCCTTCACTGGTAGGCTACCTCATTCTGACATGAAGTTAATTAAAGCAGTTAAGAGACTAGTATAGGATTTATGGCATGAGAACATTAGGCCTTCTTCCAACCAAAAATATGTAATAAAATTGATAAGGTGATATAGGGACCATGAACCCCATATTAAACACTTTCTTGACATTACAAAAACAAATTTGTGTGAGAGATCTAGGACAATACACAATGCACTTAACTTGGGCCAAAGATGTTTCCATAAATTCCAACCTTGGAGAGAGAGAGAGAGAGACTGTTTATCACATAACACCCTTGTGCAGAAATGCTCAGTTATAGTGTCATTGTCATCATCTAGAGACTTTATTCACAAAATCCTTTGTACAAGGCCATAGGGTCGTACATTTTTATCAAAAATATTGATTAGATGGGATATTCCCCAGGTGCGGTGCAATGGCATTTCTGAGAAATTGCATCCATATAAGCGATGAGTATGAATTAGGGAGGAATGAGGTTTCCTTGCAAAGCTTTAAATATGTCACATATGATATTGACAGAGGGTAGGAAAGAAAAAATATACAATTTCTGACTTCCCAGGTACGAGTATGTGACTTCAGCATCGTGTATTGCATAACACTCTTGTGCAGAAATGCTCAGTTATATTGTTGTTGTCATCATCTAGAGACTTTATTCACAAAATCTTTTGTACAAGGCCAGAGGGTTGAACATTTTATCAAAACAATTACTTATATGTGACATGCCCCAGGTGTGGTGGAATGACATTTATGAGAAATTGGATCCATGTAAGTGAAGAGTATGAATTAGGGAGGAAGGAGGTTTCCTTGCAAAGCTTTAAATATGTCACATATGATATTGACGAAGGGTAGGAACGAAAAAATATACAATTGGTGACTTCTAAGGTATGAGTATGTGACTTCATCAAGGACTTCATAAAAAATACACCACAATATGTTTAGTATACCCATGTGGATCAATGGAAGGATGAGAATTTTATAACATTTCCCATTTGTATTGTCTTATCAGTAGTTGATTTTGCTGAGAACTACACCCTTCAACTGCAAAATGAGATTCAAATCCAATATTCTCACTCAGAGAAGGTCATCATAAAGGCATGGGACAAATAGTAATGAAGAAAACAAAGTTAAATTGGAGTATCACTTATACATTAGCGATGATCAATGCCATGACTTAGCATACATACATAATTTCTTTCAGTTGTTTTACAATCACCTTAAGGAGAAGACCATACAGATGGATCAACATTGTATTTGGTTAGATGGTTGCACAGGCCAGTTAAAAAATTATCGTGTATTTCAATGGTTGTGTATGTTGTAAAAAAACCTTAAGGTACCACATACTTGGAACTATTTTGAGTCTAGGGATAGAAAAGGGGAGCATAATGGAGCAAACACAACTACTCCCCTCATTCGAGATGCAAAATCCATTGTTGAATGGTGTTCTTCAGTAATGGGAGAGGGAATAAGAACCTATGAAGACCAATCACCCAAGAAAGGACATGTACATAGATATTTTTAGGAGGTGGTTGATGTAGATCAATCACATTGGTAAGAATGAAAAACAATTCAAGGCACTCATGGATTCCATTCAGTTCAAACATCATACAATGCAATAGTTGAAATATGGATGAGAAAACTCTCTTTCTTCTATGGTCCATGTAGTGGTAATGAATGGGATGATTGTGAATCCACAGACTTGGTTTATAGATGGGATCATGTATCACTCTCCATTGGTCAATGTATAACTATGGAATTATCACAGTTGGAGGAGGACAGATCAAATATTTTAGGAGATTATGATCACATCTCAGATCTCATACTGCCAGGTTTGATGAAACCTTCTATTAAATTTTGAATAACTAGAATCAATGTTTTATGCTTTGGTCATTTAGTGGACTCACGTGTTGGAACTCCATTTTTTGTAGAGCACATGTACACAGTGGTTTCCCCAAGGTAATGAACTGGGAACTAACTATTGGCTGGCATGTTTCTTATAGGGAAAGCAGATCCTAATCATGCAATCAGTAACAAACTATGAAGGCATTAAATTTCTGATTGGTTCAATGGTTATTAGAGGAGAATATATGACACGGTATGAAAGAAATCAAAAGAAAGGTGGTTATGTATTTCAATATTATAGACTAGGTGGAGATGTATACCACTTTATGAACTTGGTTGTTGGTACAAACCTCCAACTACAATCAATTCCAAGTAAGAATTCATCAAACGTATGATACTTCTTTCCTTACTCTGAGCACGAGAAGTTAATGGAGACCATCGGTATTAGAAGTGATCTCAATGGTCTACTTGAATGACCATAGGTATGTGAAAGGAATAATTGAACAAATATTCCATATTTATGAATGGTTAAAATTTTGGCTTCATTTTATGGTTGTTATGGTATTGTTGTATTTTCTGGTTCTTTTTTGTTTTTAGGGAACTATGTCTAGCCTTCCCTTGTCTTTCCTTGCCTTGCTTTCCTAGTCTTTCCTTATCTTTCCTTGCCTTGATTTCTTGTCCTTGACTTTCCTTTCCCTACCTTGGCTTGGCTTTCCTAGCCTTGTCTTCCCTTTCCTTTCCCTACCTTGTCTTGGTTTTCCTTGGCTTAACTTGCCTTACCTTTCCTTTCCCTACCTTTCCTTGACTTTCCATGTCTTACCTTGCCTTGCCTTTCCTTTCCATGTATTACCTTTCCTTGTCTTTCCTTGCCTTGCCTTGCCTTGCCTTTCCATGTCTTACCTTGTATTTCCTTGCCTATCCATGTCTTACCTTACCTTTCCTTTCCTTTCCATGTCTTACCTTGCCTTGCCTTTCCTTGCCTTGCCTTGCCTTACATTTCATTGCTTGCCTAGAATTTCCTTGCCTTGCCTTTCCATGTCATTCCTTTCCTTGCCTTGACTTTCCATGCCATGCCTTGCCTTTCCATGCCATTTCTTTCCTTGCCTTTCCATGCCCTGCATTTCCTTGCGTTGCATTTCCTTGATTTGATTTTCCATGTCATCCCATGCCTTTCCTTGCCTTGCAATGCCATGCCATATCATTCCTTTCCTTTCCATGCCAATTCTTTCCTTTCCATGCCATGTCATACCACATGTTGAATTTTCTTGCGTTGCATTGCATTGCATTGCCTTACGTTTCATTTCATTGCCTTGTCTTGACTTGTCATGTCATTCCATGCCTTTTATTTCTATGCCATGCCATGCCATGCCTTTTATTTCCATGCCTTTCCTTTCCATTCCATGTCTTTCTTTTCTATTCCATGCCATGCAATTCCTTAGCTTTCCATGTCTTAACTTGTCTTTATTTTTCCTTGGCTTATGTTGCCTCGTGTTTCCTTGCATTGTCTTTCCTTTCCTTTCCATGTCATGCCATACCTTTCCTTGTATTTCCATTCCATGCCATGCCTTACCTTTCCATGTTGTGTCTTGCCTTGCCTTGTCATGCCATGCCATGCCTTGCATTACCTTATGCTGCATTTCCTTGCCTGTCCTTGCCTTGTCTTTCCATCCCATGCCATGCCATTCCTTTCCTTTCCTTTCCTTGACTTGCCATGTCATGCCTTGCCTTGACATACCATGCCTTGCCTTGCCTTGCAATGCCATTCCTTGCCTTGCCATTCCATGCCTTGCCTTGCCTTTCCATGCCATGTCATCCCATGCCTTGCATTTCCTTGTCTTTCCTTTTCATTCCATGCCATACCATGTCGTGCCTTAACTTGTCATCTCATTCCTTGATTTTCCTTTCCATTCCATGACATGCCTTCCATTTCCTTGCATTGAATTTCCTTCCCTTACCATGCCATGCATTTCCTTTCCATGCCATGTCATTTGATGCCATGACATGTCTTTCCTTGCCATGTCATTCCTTGCATTTCCTTGTGTCACATTTCCTTTCCTTGCATTGTCTTTCCTTTCCTTTCCATGTCATGCCATGCCATGCCATGCATTTTCTTTCCATGTCATGCCATTCCATGCCTTACCTTGCCTTTCCATTCCATGCCATGCCATGTCTAGCCTTACAAGGTGTTAAATTTTCAAACATATGTAATAAGCACTGAGTAAAACCCTAGTTGCAGAGATCCTCAAACAAACAAATTTCCGCACAACGGAATGATAATGGAGGGGCCCCACTAGATAAAACCTGATACCCTGGATCCAATTCAACCAACAATTTCTCGATACAAGGATCGATTAGATTTTTATCACGAGTTGCAACTCACCTCCTCAAGTCATTCAGGGACATGTTGACAATTTGGCCCAGGGGCATAAAATCCAAACCGAGAAGCATAATAGAGTTTCATAATCTCCTGCACATTTGTTTGGCCAAGGCCCATGTAACCATGCTACCCATAATCGCCTGTCATAGTGTTCTTGAAAATCAACCTCTTATTCAGAAATTGCACTGTGTCTCACTCAACAAAACCCTAGTTTCAAAGATCCTCCAACACTTTTTGGGGAAATAGAATGACATCAAAGGGGCTCTACTAGATGAAAATCGTGGCCCTAGATCCAATGTAATTGACGATTCATCCATCCAAGCTTCAATTAGACTTTTATCACGAGTTGTGACTCGCTTCCTTAAGCCATTCGGACATGTTGGAAGTTTGGCCCGAGGTCATAAAATCCAAACAGAGTAGCATAAATAAGTTTCGTAAGATCCCATATGTTTGTTTGGATAAGAACCATGCAATTTATCTACCCACAACTATCTGGCACAGTGTTCTTGAAAAACAACCTCTTCTTCAAAAATTATATTATGCCTCACTGAGAAAAACCCTAGTTCTAAAGATCCTCCACCAAACTCTTTACTGGGAAACAAAATGATAGTGGAGGGGCCCCATTAGTTGAAACCTGATGCCCTGGATCCAATGCAACCAATGATTCATCTATTCGAGGCTTGGTTAGAGTTTTATTGCGATTTGAAACTCGCCTCCTCAAGCCATTCAGGGACATGTTGGAAATTTGGTCTGGGGGCATAAAATCCAAGATGAGTAGCATAACGAAGTTTCAACAGCTCTCACACATTTTTTTTTCCAAGGATCACACAACCATGCTACCCACAATCTCCCAACACAATGTTCTTGAAAACTAACCTCTTGTTAAAAAATTGCACAGTGCCTCACTCAACAAAGCCCTAGTTCTGAAGATCCTCCAACAAACGATTTTCCAAGAAACAAAATGATATTGGAGAATCCCCACTAGCTGAAACCTGGTTGCATGGATCCAATTCAATTGATGGTTCTTCCATCTGAGGCTCGGTTAGAGTTTTATCATGAGTTGCAACTTTCCTCCTCAAACCATTCAAGGACATATTGGCAATTTGGTCTGGGGACATAAAATCAAAACCAAGCAGCATAATGAATTTATGTAAGATCATGCACGTTTATTTGGACAAGGCCCATGTGGCCACACTACCCACAATCGCTTGACACAGTGTTCTTGAAAATCAACTTCTTGTTAAGAAATTGCATTGTGCCTCACTAAGAAAAACCCTAGTTCCAGATATCCTCCAACAAATGCTTTTCCAGGAAACAAAATAACATTGGGGGGGGGGGAAATAGTTGAAACATGATGCCTCAAATCCTATTCAACTGACAATTCGTCCATCTAAGGCCCGGTTATATTTTTATTGTTGGTTGCAACTAACCTCCTTAAGCCATTCAGGGACATGTTGGCAATTTTTTCTAGGGGCATAAAATCCAAACCGAGAAGCATAACAAATTTTCGTAAGCTACCACATGTCTTTTTTTCCAAATACCACTTGACCACACTACCCACAATATCTTGGCACAATGTTCTTGAAAATTGACCTCTTATTCATAAATTTCACTATGCCTCACTGAGCAAAACCCTAGTTTTGGAGATCCTCCAACTAATGATTTTCTAGGAAACAAAATGATAGTGAAGGAGCCCTACTAGATGAAACCCGATGCCCTAGATATAATTCTCTCAATGGTTTGTCCATTTGAGGCCCGGTTAGAGTTTTATCGCGAGTTGCAACTCACCTCCTCAAGCCTTTTAGGGACATGTTGGAAATTTGGTTTAAGGGCATAAAATCCAAACCAAGCAACATAACATAGTTCTTAATCTCCTGCATGTCATTTTGGAGAAGTTCCACGTGACCAAAAAACCCACAATATCCTAGCACAGTGTTATTGAAAATTGACCTCTTGTTCAGAAATTGCATTGTGCCTCACTGAGCAAAACCCTAGTTTCAGAGATCCTCCAAAAAATGCTTTTCCAAGAAACAAAATGACAACATAGGAGCCCCACTAGTTGAAACTTGGTGCCCCGGATCTAATGCACTAAATGGTTTGTCCATCTAAGGCACGGTTAGAGTTTTATCATGAGTTGTAACTCAACTCCTCAAGCCTTTTAGGGACATGTTGGCAATTTGGTCTGAGGGCATAAAATCCAAACTGAGCAACATAACAAATTTCTTAATCTCCTGCATGTATTTTTGGCCAAGTTCCACATGACCACACTACCCACAATTTCCCGACACAGTGTTCTTGAAAATCAATCTCTTGTTCAAAAATTACATTGTGTCTCACTAAGAAAAATCCTAGTTCCAAAGATCCTACAACAAACACTTTTCTAAGCAATGAAATGACAATGGAGGGGCCCCACTAGTTGAAACTTAGTGCCCTAGATCCAATGCAACCAAGGTTTCATCCATCTGAGTCCCAATTAGAGTTTTATCGTGAGTTGCAACTCACCTCCTCAAGCCATTCAAAGACATGTTGGCAATATACCTAGACCTAAACGATGACCATGACAAATACCTAGACTTAGACCTAGACCTAGACCTAGACCAAGACCTAGACCTACACCATTACCATGACCTAGACCGTGACATAGACCATGACCTAGATCATGGAAAGACAAGGCATGTCAAGACAATGTCTAAGTATAGGTTTAGGTTTAGGTTTAGGTATGGCAATGCAAGGCAATGAAAGATAAGGCAAGGCAAGACAAGACATGACAATGCTAAGCAAGGCTAGACATGGAAAGGTCTAGGTCTAGGTCTACATGCTATATCTTGTTATAAAAGTTATTGAGTTGAAAGATTAGTTTTTATTTATTTGATTTTAAATAAGGCCTTGAGGTTATGTTTTTTTTCATGCAATCCAAAAGAAATTATGGATCAATATTATAATGAGACTACACCATAAGGATGGAACATAAAGATATTTAGTGACATCCCTCTCTATTTAAATCCTAGTAATTATGATAACCCATGTTTCACAACTATGAAGATACCTAAGATATAGGAATAAAGAGATCTTTTGTAATGACATTGAAATTCTCATGCAAGTATTGTGATCTAATATAGATGGGATAACAATTTTTATAATTACATACTTAATGAATCCTTTGATTGTAATTTTTAGGTATTAAACTTGTTCATTTAGTACAAGCATTCTTTTTTTTAAGCAAAAAAAAGGTATGATACATGAATGCCATTATTTTTTTTATCAAATTAACTTGAAATCAAATTTATTAGAAGCTAATTGAATTTGGAAATAATTTAATGGTGTTTATGATTATAGAGACAATTTTTTTTGTGGGAGACTCGAAGGAAAATAAATTCTCTATAACAATGGAAAAAACTATTTTTTTACGAACAATCGGTTTTATGAATATCATAATGAAAGTACCTTTTAGATCAATTGTAGTTATACTTGATATTATAAAAGGTGTACCTGATAGACAACCCATTTGAAATATGGCAATTACATGAAATTCGTAATTTTATTGTTATTAAAATATTTTTATATTATCCCTGTTATTAAAATATTTTTTCTACCTATGTGTAAATGTGTATAAAAATATCAATGGTTATTGATATCATTTGAATATTTGGTATATATATCATATGTTGTATTGTATTCCAGCTCAATACATTGTTTACCTATTCAAAGACTTTAATGCTAATCATGATTTTGGTTTTGTAAGAATTTTAATCATGTGAAAGGAATCGAAAATTAGAGGTGTAAACTCAACAAGGATACCTAAATCATGTTACTATTTTGTTGAAGGGTTTTAAGTAAGCATTCAAAGAGTTAGCAATTTGAAAAAGTTTGATTTTTAAACTTGTTCAAATTTTGTGTTTAACCTAGAAGGATATGGTAACGCAAGGCATGTCATGGTAAGGCATGGCATGGCAAGGCAAGACAAGGCAAGGCATGGCATGGAAAGGAAAGGAAAGGAATGACATGGAAAGACAAGGCATGGTATGGCATGGTATGTCAAGGAAAGGAAATGCAAGACATGGCATGACATGGCATGGAAAGACAAGTCATGGCATGGAAAGACATGGCATGGCATGGCATGGCAAGGAAAGTCAAAGCAAGGAAACACAAGACAAGGCAAGGCAAGGCAAGGCATGACATGACATTGAAAGGAAAGGCATGGCAAGGCAAGGCAAGGAATGGCATGGAATGACATAGCAAGGCAAGGCAAGGAAATATAACTCAAGGCAATGCAAGGCATGACATGGCATGGCATAGAAAAGAAAGGCATGGCATGTAAATCAAGGCTAGGAAAGGTAAGGCATGGCATGGAAAGGCAAGGCATGGCAAGGCATGGCATGGCATGACAAGGCAAGGCATAGCATGGCATGACATGTCAAGGAAAGGAAAACCAAGGCAATGCAACGCAAGGAAATGCAAGGTATGACATGGAAAGGATGGTATGGCATGGAAAGGCAAGGAATGGCATGGCATGGAAATGAAAGGTGAGGCAAGGTAATTCAATGCAAGGCAATGCAACACAAGGAAATGCAATGCAAGGAAATGCAAGGCATGGCATGGAAAGGCAAGGAATGGGATGGAAAGGAAATTTAAATCATGGCATGTCATGGCATGGAAAGGCAATGCAAGGCATGGCATGGAAAGGCAAGGAAAGGCAATGTAAGGCATGACATGGCATGGTATGGCAAGGAAAGGAATGCAATGAAAATGCATGAAAATGAAAGGAAATGAAAGGCAAGGAATGGAATGGCATGGCATGGCATGGAATGAAATGGAAAGGCAAGGCAAGGCAATGAAAGGAAAGGAAATTCAACACAATTCAATGCAAGGCATGGCATGGGAACACAAGGCATGGCATGGCATGTCATGGCAAGGAAAGGTAAGGAAAGGCAATGCAATGCAAGGAAATGCAACACAATGTAATGCAAGGCATGGCATGGCATGGAAATGCAAGGCATGGCATGGTAAGAAAAGACAAAGCATGGCATGACATGGGAAGGAAAGGAATGGAAAGGAATGGCATGGCATGGAAAATCAAGGGAAGGTAAGGAAAGGAAATGCAACATAAGGAAATGTAAGGCATGTCATGGAAATGAAAGGCATGACATGATATGGCATGACAAAGCAAGGCAATGCAAGGAATGGCATGGCATGGCATGGAAAGGAAAGGCATGAGATATCATGTCAAGGAAATGCAAGGCATGACATAGCATGTCAAGGAAAGGAAAGGTAATGCAACACAAGGCAATGCAAGGCATGGAATGGAAAGGCAAGGAATGGCATGGAAAAGAAAGAAAAGGAAAGGTCAGGAAATGCAACACAAGGAAATACAAGGCATGGCATGGAAAGGAAGTGTAAGGTAATGCAATGAAAGGAAATGAAATGCAAGGCAATGCAGGGCATGGCATGGAATGAAATTACAAGGAAAGGCATGTCATGGAAAGGAAAGACATGCGATGACATGACATGACAAGGCGAGGCATGTCATGGAAAGGAAAATAAAGGCAATGGAACTTAAGGCAATGCAAGGCATGACATGGAAAGGAAAGGCATGGAATGGCAAGGCAAGTGAAGGAAATGCAAGGCATGGCATGGCATGGGATGGGAAGGAAAAGCATGGCATGACAAGGTAAGGCATGCCATGGAAAGTCAAGGCAAGGCACATAAATGCAATGTGAGGCAAGGCTAGACATGGAAAGGCAAGTCAAGGAATGGAAAGGCATGACAAAGCAATGTCTAGGTATAGGTATAGGTATGGCAAGGAAAGGAAAGGAAATGCAAGGCATGGAAAGAAAAGGCATGGCAAGGAAAGGAATAGCATGACAAGTCAAGACAAGGAAAAGCACGACATGAAAAGACAAGGGATGGAATGACATGGAAAGTCAAGTCAAGGCATGGCATGGCATGGAATGGCAAGGCAAGACATGGAAAGGTAAGGCAAGGAAAGGCAAAGGCAACACAAGCTAGGAAAGTAAGTAAATCAAAGGCATGGCAAGGCATAGATCACTTATTATTTTGTGTATGCTCCATCCACTTGGGATCTTGCACATTCAACCATGGAGTTGGTTGCCTTTGAATTCATACATATGTAGTGGTTGCATGCATGCAAATTATTGGAGGGAACATTCCATGTGGACACTTGGCATTTGAATTGGTTTAATGCCTATTTTTGGTGGTGCATCCCCTTCATGAGAATTATTTGGTCCATACTACTACTATTTTTTTATGAGGGTGAATTTCTCTAGAGAGGTTAATGTCCACATGTTTTAACATGGTCAACCATGGATTGAGGAGAGATCTAACTAATCCATTATTATAATATTTATTTGACTTGTCATGGAGTTAATTAGAAAATAATAATATTTTATTGTATAAGAGAAGATACTCACTCTATAAATAAGAGCTCTCTCTCTCCATTGTAAAGGGTGAATAATTTGGGTATTTAGGAGCTCTCCTCTTGGGATACATTGTACAATATTTTCACAAGATTAATGGAGAATTTGAGGTATATTTTTGTTGGATGTGAGAATTTATTGTGCACTTATATTTTATGTGTTGATTTTGCATTAAGAAACCCTTGTAACATGTTGTGATTTCCATTATAATGAACCATGTTTCATTTTAAATAGAGTAATGTGAGGTTTCAACCCTCTTATTTCTATTGTGATTATGTTGGCCTACTTGATTCTTTTTATTGGTTCCTGGAGTCTTAACTAGGATGGGACTTCAATAATTCATCAAATTTAGGTCCTTGAGAACCATTAATTTCGTATGGATTTATCACTTAGCAATATTTTTCACCATGAGAGATTCGTTAATGAGTAATGCAAGTATTTATAATCACTTTAGAAAAAACAAACTATTTTTACTTCCATAGAATTCCTTAACACTTTAAAAAGTAATTAATCAAATTAAATAAATTATTACAATGATTAATGCAATAATACACTCCAAATCTATTTGAATACTCAACCAAATTGAGAAAAAAAATATTTCGTTTCATCAAAATTTCATAAATCTATCCAAATTTTGTGAAATAGTTGCTAGAACCTAAAACATCTTTGTATAGTCTTCAACAAACATCTCCTATAATAAGTAGATTTATTGAATATTGTAAAGGTAATTGTAGTTTATATTAGTTAAATTTAAGTTATTGAATGTACAAACTCATCAAAATCTACATTGATGTGTTAAGTGATTCTTCTATTTTTTTTATGTATGAGTTTCTCCTTCTAACTTTTGAAAAACAATATTCAACTTATCATACCAATAGATCTTAAATTGAAGGTTATATGATATTTTGAGTTTGACATTTAATCTTCTCATCATGTCTTAATTATCCCAAATCCATCCATAATCCCAAAGTGTGCATTGATTTCAACTCATGGATTATTATGTTCATGCTCATTTTCATGATGTTCACGTAGGTTTCTCCCTTTATGAAACAATGTAAATCTATGTGTCCTAGGAATATCCTTGTAGCGATATTTTAATGTGGAATTTGTTCTTAGAAGAATAGAGATACATAGTTGTTTCTATTTTCTATTTCTGAGAGATACCTTTTGAGAATAGATTTATTTAAATCCATTTAGATTAGATTTATTTCTTGTGATTTCATATATAACAAAAAAGAGTGGAAATTGAAACACTTTGAAATGTATACATTCATCAACATAAGATGAAGAAACAATGAGATTCATAAAAAACGTGCCATGAAATGTGTGTGTGTATTAAACATCATCTAAACTATACATTTTTAACAAAATGGCACATCGTGCCCAATATACAAAACAACAACAAGTGCCCTAACATAAAAAAATTGGCATATGGTGACTTAGATAAAAAATGGTAGTCATTAGACACTCAGTGACCACTACCACCCTCTCCACCCTTAGGAGCATCCCGGAAATCAATCTTTCTTCTATTGCTCAAAGAAGCACCTTGAGTGGTTGGGCGTAGTTCATTTCTCCGAAGACTACACAAATAAAAAACAGTGTTATAAGTTTTTTTCCACAATGAATTAAAAGTATTACAAAATGATACTTTGTAATTCAACATAAGACAACTCACCGTAGATGGTACTGAAAATCGTGAGGGTGTTGTCCTCCTCCACGACCATAATCTCTCAACGATGCCACCCTACATCAATTACAAGGATCAAATCATGAAATTTAAACCAATATGCATAAAAACAATTGCATTTGTGATACATGAAAATTGATCATCAACACGTTATCTCACCGAGAATATCTCGGGCATCGATGGAAATTCGCTGGAAAGTGGAGCACTTGGTTGTACAACCTGCTCCAAGGAAACATCTATTTTTCCAACCTCTATGGATGGTGTAGATGGAAATGGTGGTGGGTGGCATACAAGTGCATCCATTGTGAATGGATGTGATGGAAGAGGTGGTGTGGGTGGGTGGACTATAGGTACAACCAATGAGGATGCATGGAATATGAAACATGGTGGGGGTGGGCAGTGATGGACCCCCATGGGATATACAAAAATAAAGCTTGGTCTAGAAACATGTAACCCAAAATCTGTGGTCGGGTGCCCAAGGAATAGACTAGTACTGTAACTGCTGAAAATATTAACATCCTGCATACATATTAATAATATTGTTATTAGTACCAAATAGTAAAATTCAACAACATAGATACAACAAATTTGAGATTTAAACAATATTTAAATCAACACATGATACTTGTGAAGCAGGTGAATTGTCCATCCCAGGTGGACATTGCTAGACATCTCCTGGTCCCACAACCTGTAGAAACACAAAAACATTATAAATTTGAGGATGCCAAAAAATAAAGAAATCATTATGGTGAATTTATAAAATGTGACACATACTTGTGTATGCGATACACCAAATGAGCATGTTGCCTCTACTACTTCATTAGTGGTGGAGACAGACACTGATGCATCTATTGGTGTAGAGGGCTTGTTATATGGGTGTAGCAACTGTAAAACATCATACAATAAAATATCGAAATAAATACGCATAATACTATATAAATATATAACGATGAAGAACATAGAGATGGTTAATATACTAACCTCCTCCATGAAGCTCTGGTGTCTACTGGTCTCCATAGGCCCATAGCAAGCCTCCCCATAACTCGAGCATCTATCAGACTCACATGAACGATTGCTCTATCTATGTTCCCTCTCCTCGATGCACAATACTCTAGGGGTTGAAGTTCTGACCCCTCTGTCAATGTCACCAGTAGGCACCTCCTACTGAGATAGTGCAACAAAACTACCATGTTGTACTAGACTTTGAGTCAATGTTGATAGAGCTACATGTGGTTGTTGCAAGTCCTATGCAAGGGGAGGATGTTGGGTAGGGAGGTTAGGCCTTCACCTGGGGGACGTGAACCTAACATGGGATCATGCATAGCATGCTATTAGCCTTGTGCAGACCCTTGACCCACCCCCTGAAAATCACCTATGTCGAAGTAGTTCACATGGTGACCCAAAATAAATTATTCCCATAATTTTCTCAAAAAACATAAAGGCACCTCCTTGTTATTGTAGGTAGGTTTTTCAAAGACCATGAACTAGATATCCATCCATTTTTCAAGAAATTCTGGGTGGATGCACCAGTACATACAAATGTGTTTCTTGTTGACAAGTGGTTGTTGTCTAGTTCAAGGATCAATAAAAAGAGACATAAACTCTTGTTTTTAAATACCCAAGTCTCTAACTTGGTTTTTATCAAGTCCAATCTTATAGAACTCAAACATCCTAACCCTGTATTCATAAATAATAGTCAATTTCCCTTGTGCACTTTCAATGGATGATACAATGGCATTCGATGAAGTGGCCAAGGACAATTGGCTAGGTTCCCTTGTGCCCCTTAATTCATGCACAAGTGATCTCAATGTGGCCAACCCTTCGTCAATTTATGTGTTATGTTTGGTGGTTGTGGTGGGTTGGGGTTTTCCTTGCCTTGGTCTGCTTGTCTGAGGTTTTCATTGTCTTCAAGTTCCATTTTATAGTATTTTTTGCAATTTAATAAGGCATGGCATATAAATTAGGTGGGTTTTTTTAATTAAAATATAAAATTACAAAAAACATCAATACATCTTTTGATAAATTTAAAAAACAATAAAATAATCATGTGCACATGCATGCATTATTTTATATTCATAATAGACTTCCAAATGTTATTTTGAACACTATGGCAATTTGATAGACGGAGAATATATTATAGAAGAAAAATCCTTATACCATCAACAAGGATATTAAAGTCATTATTAAGAGAGGAATAGCTGCAAAATGTCTCCCTCCACTTCTCTTTTTCTTGTAAATTCTCTATAGTTATTTTTTAAGGGGAAATGTTATGCAATGTAAGAGGCGAGACTCTCTGAATTTTCTAGATGATATTTCTCTAGAAGATTAGAAATTTCTATAATTTAGATTCTTTTAGAATATATTAAATCAATTGAATAAAAGTAAAAATTACTAGAGTGAGAGGAAAAGAAGAGAAATCAAGCATGCCTAGCTTGACTTGGACATTGTGGAAAGATCTTTTCTTTGCTTATTTCTTTTATCCTCCTCTTTATTTACTCAATGAAAGGAAAAATGTGAGATGCAATGATCCAGGTGGATATTGGTGGCCACCCACCTATTCCAATTGGCTCCTTTTGTCAGTTTTAGTTAAACACGTTCTTTTGTAATTCTTTGTAACTGTGGGTTGTACACTTTTAGGGTTGTTTGAATCCCTACAAAGCTTCCAGGTGGATATTGGTGGCTGCCCACCTAACCCAACTGGCTTATTTTGGAATTTTTCATGTCAGTACATCTTTATGTACTTCTAGGTCCATTTTGGGGCCCTAAATAGTGTTTTTCTGGCTTTCCACAGTCAAACTATAGATGGATTTAGAGTTTGATGACATGATGTGTACTTATCGAAATGGCCTTTCCAATGGGCTATCATGCACCTAAAATGGAGGTCGTATGCAAAATTTATGAACCCGAGAAGTTGAGGTACCAACTTACCCATTGAGACCCACATAACATTTGGTGTTTCATCTCCTAGGGTTAGGTTTCTAGATGTCTAGGGTTTTGGAATTCATGAGTAATGTTAAAAAGGCATCTAGAGACTCATTGTAATCATTCTTCTCAAGCGGATGCATGTAGAAGCCACATCTCTTCTCGGAGATAGCTACCACCATTCAAGCAAGTTGTTTTCAATTCTGCAATTTTACAGTTTCAGCCTATTCTATTTATTCAATAGAAGTTATTGTTCACTGGATATCTGTTGTTGTTCTATGTATCTCTGTGTTATTGTATTCAATTTGTTATTCATTTTTTTCCTCTCATAAATCTATATCAATGGTATCAGAGCGGTCTTCTCTTCATTTAT
Organism: Picea engelmannii; assembly: GCA_009831015.1. Classification (NCBI taxonomy): domain Eukaryota; kingdom Viridiplantae; phylum Streptophyta; class Pinopsida; order Pinales; family Pinaceae; genus Picea; species Picea engelmannii. The sequence goes on from ML782168.1 coordinate 301,920, forward strand.
TTTTCTTCGTGCATGTCCTTGATAAGATATGGGTACAAGAAGTTGGGACTCGAACTAGTCGATCCTTTGCAAGATCGGTCACGCCGAGCCCAACAACAATGCATGGAGGATTAAAATAAATATGATGGAGTAGGAAATCCTTTTAAAATGTTGCTTGAGGAAGCCCTTGCGTGAAAAAGGAACGAAACGATGGACAACTTTGCACAAATCCTTCAGCAGCTTCCCACAGGAGACACATCTTCATCAAGCGGCCATGTAACCCCCTTCAAGGTACATGTAAACTTTGATATTCCATTATTTGAAGGACTGATAGATGCAGATGATGTAGATAAATGGTTGAATCTACTCAAAGGGTATTTTTCAGTCCACAATTTTTTCGATAGGGAAGATATTACTTTTTCACTCCTCAAGGCCATCCCCCATGTTAAGGACTAGTGGGATACTTACTCTGAGAAAAAGGCCATAGAGGAATCTGCAATATTTACGGTCTCTCCCACATGGGATTCCTTCAGGGATGCCAATAAATAACAATACTACCTTGTTGGAGGCTATGAGGACTAGTACACAAGATGGACCGCCCTGCGTCAGGAAAGGGACCAAACAGTACCAAATTTCACCAATATTTTCCATACCCTGCACACCAAATTGGGAATCAAAGACTCTGAGCGACATCTAGTGCTCAAATATCTCAGCAGTCTACATAGATACATTCAAACATAAATGGAGTTTCTAGACATCGCATCATTGGGTACGGATTATAGATATGATGTCAAGATCGAGAAAAAAATTAAGCAGAAGAGGAGAGAATTTGGATCTGCAAAATCCTCATAGCCGAAGTAAGGAAAAGGTAGCCCCAACCCACAAAACAATGGATAGATTAAATATGGCCACTCTTAGGACAACCAATCCAAGTCGCAACACAAGAATGGTAATGAGAGGTCGAAGAAGGACACAAGAAAATGGTGTGAATACATGTTGGCACAGGGGTAGACCCAGGGTTCAACGCTTCAACAATGCACCAACAAAACCCTAACTACCAACCCTTTCGGCAACACCTGCAAAGCAGATGAAGTCTCACCCAAGGTAGAGGCAGGGGTGGTTGTAGGAATCTAGTGTCTGCAACCCTAGTTGGGACACAGATCTGTGATTGTAAGACCTTAACATAGCACTTAGCAGTTATAGTTCTTTAGTATTCATCCTTTGTTTACAGCGCAGATAAACCCTAATAATAGAGTATCACAGTATTCATCCATATCTAATATATTCGATCACTAAGCATATCAACACAGATCAGATATAGCATCTTATTCACATCATTAGGCACTAATATATCATATTCATCTAAGAATTCATCATTACACTAAGCATGAATCATATAAACAATACAACAACCATAATGCACAAAGAAACCAAAACAGAAGATATACGTGGTTCACCCCCAGCCTGGGGTTACATACACCAACTCTTCTCTTCTTTATTATCTTCAGTCAAGCTTCTTACAGGCACATAGCATCAAAATACTACTCTGCAGAAGACATGAGATCTGCGTACACCTCACCAGATCCTTGTTCCCTGAGCAAGGTTACAGCACAAAAACTTTACACAGTCACTTGCACTTAGCCTTCCAATCCTCACACAGTATGCACAAAGCATTTACAACTATCACTTGCACTTAACACAACTTACAACTTGTCTCTTCTAGGACCTCGGTCTCTTTCTTACATCGCCTAGACATCTATTTATACATTACAAAAGGGCCAAAACATGGGTAAACCCATGGGCTGACATCCCCATACCTGTTACATAATCTCAAAACCCAAAATGTGCCCTAAAAAGGGGTCAAGATCCCATGATCTCCGCTTCGACTTGTGCTCCACCTTCGACAGCCTGTCGAAGACCCAAAATAGGTCAAACCTAACCAAGGATCCTCGAAACTTGGTCAAGCGCCAACAAGCCCCCAACACTCACTTGTGACTCGTCCCATGTCACTCTGGTATGAGTAGCTCTTCCTCAAAAGCATCGAGCTTGGCTCGAGCTGCTTTGACCTATTGTTGCACCAAGGCCTCCTACTCGGTGAACTCTTGGATAACTGCTTCATTGACAGGTCCCTCTAAGCATTGTTCGACTACAGTGAATACTTGTTCCAACTTTGCTCCTCGGCCTTCAATCTCCTCAAACAGTTAGCAAGCTTTGTCTTGGACTGGTTGGAGACTCTGAGTCACTTCCATGACTTTGTTATGTATGGTGTGGACCTGTTGTTGAGCACTGTGTTGTTCCTGGGATCGTTTCATTCTCTCAACTACTGACAGGAGCTTCAGTTGTGCCTGTACTTTTGTTGCTTGTTGATTTTCCTCCTAGAGTTTTGACTCCATTTCCTTCAGTTCAAGGTCCTCAGTAAGTCGCTCATAAGTCTACTCACTTATACTGCTAATTTTTTGACATTCCAAATCTAATGCTTTGATCCTATCAAATGCGCTTTGGGTAGTGGCTTCTCTTTGGTCTCGCACATCCTGCGGAGTACTTGGTACTGTTTGTAGATATAGATATGCTATTCTTTGTTGAAGCTCTTGGATGGCTTCAACAAGCTACGATACTTGATGCTCCACTGGTTCTTCCACTTTTTTCTCTAAGCCTGTCACAGAGCAAAGTGCTCTGCTAACTGCTTCTTTTATTCCAATCTTCTCAATGAGCAGTTGTTCTTTCTTTTGTTGGATCTATGCTTTATCCTCTTCGAACTTTGTTTGGAGGTCATCCTTCTCCTATTTCGCAACTCGACATTTCTCTACTACTTCCTCCTGTGCTTGCTTCAGGGCCATTGTGGCCTATTATTTTTCTTCCTGTGCACGATGAAGGTGAGCTTCAGTTGCCTTAGCTATTCTACAGAGTTGGGTAGGCTCATATGCCAACTCTAGTTCTTCTAATGGCAGGGGCGTAATGGACACTATGCGGCTAGAGTGAAGAGCTTGTTGTACCTCTCTGAGTTCTGTCTCAATTCTATCATACATGCTTGCTTGTTTGGCTTCAGTGTTCTACAAGAGGTCCTGCGAGGCATCGGATACGACTGCAATGATGAAGTCGAAGTCATCAAGCATGAGTATAGTCTGCAGCTTAGTCTTAGTAGCTTTGGACTTCTTCCGTGAAGTAGGTTTCTTGGGGGAAACCTTCCTTTTCTTGGAGGGATCAACCTCATCAACATGATCCTTCGGCGGTGTTACTTCGTCTTGTTTCTGCTAATCTTCTTTTGTTGGCTCAGATACAATTCACAAAAATGTTCTCGGTGCAACAATCGACGAACTAAGTAGACAACGAGGTAATGGATCTCTCCAACGGACAAGAAGCCTTCATCAATGGAGTTCTAACCATTACGACACGGTCCCAACTATCCGGTGGCGAGATTTTTTTCCATAACTATTATTATAACCATTCAAGAGCGTCGATCTAACAATCATAATGACTCCAGCAGTTGTATCGCTTCTCCATGGAAAAGTGCCAATATGCGTTGTTCTAATATTCCAGCGAAGTTTGAATTATGGAGACCCTCCTTCTGTGAAGTTCTATCTGGATCCTCTTCAATTTTCCTAACTTTTCTTTCTTCTTGCTGAGCTTTCTAGCCTTTTTCCCTATGATATGCGTTACTGGGTTCCTCTTCCTGTTTTGATTCTTATCTTCTCTTCGCATGATAACTTCGCGATGTTGATGATCTTCCATAGGGTTTGAGTGTAGTACTTATTCTCTATCTGGGGTAGGTGCTCTGCTTTCTTGTGTGGATGGGTTCTTCAATTATTTATGTGTTCTTTTAGCTTCATCATCCAAATTCCTGGTCTTTAACAGCTTGGACTCATTCTCTTGTTCTCCTATCAAGTGTGTGATTCTCCTAGTCATGAAATCTTTTAATTCTTGCTTTTTTTGTTCTAGGGCTTCTTCTTTTCTCTAGATCTGATCTTTCTCAATCCAGGGTTTTCCTAGCAATAAAGAAAATGGGGTGTTGTTGTCAAAAAATTTAATAACCTCAAATTCTTCCTTTGTCGAAGTTCTATGAACACTCATAGATATCTGGGTAAGTCTTCCACACAGGGTTATTAGCTTTCCTTCCTCCTAATGAAGGAATCATAGCAGGCTTTCCTAAAATTTCCCATGTTCTTTCTGTCATAATATTCACCTATGTTTCCTCATCCAGAACACAGTCTATGTCGAAGTCTCCTATTCTTGTTTCAATGCATTCTTTCTCTTTAAAGATCTCTGATAAGTTGATATCTCTATGGTCATTCAGGGTTTCTTTCATTTGTATTAATACAGTCTTTGATTCTTTCTGGGGCTCTTCCATGATCTTAATTTCTTGACCCTCCTTAGGGTTTTCTTGTCTCATATTCATTCCTTCAACCTTAGCAATCATTCTAGGGCAATCCAAAACTTCATGATCAATAACTTTACAACAAAGACAACTAGGTCTTCTACCAGAGAATTCCTTATCAAGATGTCCCAGTCTTCTGCAACTGTAACAAAGGGTTAATCCTCTCTTTCTCTTAAATGATACCCAACCTTTATTGTACTACGCACTAGGATCGTGGTAGCTAACCTGCAGAAAAATCTTCCTAGGATCCTGCATGCATTTGTTAGTCCAAACATTCTTTCTATGCACAGGAATAACATATATTTCACTATTTTTATCAGATCTACTCATACCAAATCTTCTTTCTTCTAGTTGTGCCCTAATTTTCAAGCTAGGACAACATTTATCAAACATAACTAGATCCATACTTTTGAAACAAAAATTTCCACTTATCTTACCTTTTCAATTAAAAATTTTCACTGTTCTTACCTTTATCAGATCACAAAGCTTCAATATCTTACCTCTTTTCTTCAGATAAAACTTCTCTTCTTAGCACGGAGCTTTTCAGTCAAGTAGAATACTACGCACTAAGGTAACAGATCTACGCACAGAGCTTTCTCTTTTCTTCAGTTCCCAACAATCACAGTTTCAGGTCCTGACAGTGGAACCATTTGTTGGCATAAGGGTAGACCCAGGGCTCAATGCACCAACAAAATCCTAACTACCGACACTTTCGGAAACACCTGCGAAGCAGATGAAGTCTCACCCGAGGTAGAGGCAGGGGTGGTTACAGGACTCCAGTGTCTGCAACCCTAGCTGGGACACAGATCTGTGATTGTAACACCTTAACAGAGCACTTAGCAGTTATAGTTCATCAGTATTCAACCTTTTTTTACAGCGCAGATAAACCCTAATAGCAGAGCATCGCAGTATTCATCTAGATATAATATATTCAAGCACTAAGCATATCAACACACATCAGATCTAGCATTTTATTCACATCATTAGGCACTAAGCTATCATATTCATCTAAGCATTCATCATTACACTAAGCATGAATCATATAAACAGTATAAAAACCATAATGCACAAAGAGACCACAACACAAGATATATGTGGTTCACCCCGAGCCTGGGGCTACGTCCAGCAACTCTTCTCTTCTTTATTATCTTCGGTCAAGCTTCTTATAGGCACATAACATCAAAATCCTACTCTGCAGAAGACAGGAGATATGCGCACACCTCGCCAGATCCTCCTTCCCTTAGCTAGGTTCTAGCACAAAGCTTTTACACAGTCGCTTGCACTTATCCTTGCAAGCCTCACACAATATGCACAAAGCATTTACAACTATCACTTGCACTTAGCACAACTTACAAATTAGCTCTTCTAGGCCCCCAGTCTCTTTCGTATGTTTCCTAGACATCTATTTATACATTACAAAAGGGCCAAAACATGGGTAAACCCATGGGCCGACATCCCCATACCTGTTACATAAGCCCCAAAAAAAAAAGTGCCATAAAAAGGGGCCGAGATCCTACGATCTCTGCTTCGACTTGCGCTTAGCCTTCAACAGCCTATCGAAGTCCCAAAATAGGTCAAACTTGACCAAGGATCCTCAAAACTTGGTCAAGGGCCAACAATACCATAAAATCCCTTGGCACAACATCGAATAATATCTCTCTAAGAAGTCACTGGTTGTCGAGCTGAAAGCTTCCGAGTCAGAGGAAGATTCTGACTCTAAATCAAATCCAAAAGGAGGGAAGCAGATTATCTATGTTGAACCCAGTGCCACTATCACTACCACCAAAGTCTAGCCAAGCAAACCAGAAGAACCATAGGAAGGGGAACACCTCTTTCACTCACAGATGTGGGTAAAGGGGGATCTGCTTCATTTCATTGTCTATAGCGGTAGTCTGAAGAACCTGATCTTAGTAGAGGTCATCAAGCAACTGGACCCGTCGATGAAATCACACCCACTACCTACATCATCGGCTAGCTTCGCCAAGGAAGAGATCTTTGTGTCAGCGAACAATGTCGTCTGCCCTACTACATCAAGCCTTTCAAAGATGAGGTATTGTGTGATATTTCTCCCCTTGAAGTTTGTGATGTTATTTTAGGACAATCATATTTGTGGAAGAGACATGTTGTGTATGATTCTATACTCTGCAGTGTTATTATTACTTTGGGTATACAATTATACATGATACCATAGGTAGCACTACCTACCACTATTTCTTTAATCTCTGCTAAGAAATGAAGTAAGGTCATTTCATAGAATAGGAAGTTTGTCTTCTTTGTGATATGTTCTCATAGTAAGAATAAGGTCTCTGCAACATTTGTGGCCTCTACACACAACCTCTCTTTGCAGCAGAAGCAAGTGGACATGATCGTGGAAGAGTACAGAGACATCTTCGCCTCACCCACTAGAGTACTGACGCACTGCCAAGTCAAGCATCCAATTGATCTAACCCTCGGTGCATCTCTACCTAATGGACAATTCTATTGTCGCTCACTGATGGAAAATTACAAAATCAAGCATTATATCCGAGAGCTTCTTCAAAAGGGGCACATCAGACTCATCTCCTCCCCTTGCGGAAGCTCAATTGTACTGGTGCAAAATAAAGACGGGACCTAGTGGCTCTGCATTGATTACAGAGCATTAAACAAAATCAAAGTCAGGACCTCATACCCAATTCCAGAATTGATGAACTTCTTAACCAACTCAAGGGGGGAAAGTTCTTCAACAAGATTGACCTAAAGTCTAGTTATCACTTTCATGAGGTTGATGGATGATTTATTGAGACCCTTCAACAATTCTTTTGTGGTGGTATATTTAGATGACATCCTCATGTTCATCAGAACTTGGGAGAAGCACATGTAGCATATTTAGTAGGTTTTGAGCACAAGTTATATGCCAACTTGGAAAAATGCTCCTTTGGCATGAACATGGTCCAATACTTAGGCTACATTATTGATGAGCATGGGGTACATGTTGATCCAGCTAAGATCCAAGTCATCCATGATTGGCAAGCCCCAATCACACTAATTGAGATTCAAAGATTCTTGGGACTTGCCAAATTCTACCGACGGTTCATGTTGGGATTCTCCCATATTGCATGGGCCCTCAACCAAGTGACCAAGGGAAGTGGAAGAGAAAATTTCGCATGGAGGAAGGAACAACAATTAGCATTTGATGATCTAAAGCATTTCTTGTGCTCAAATCCAGTACTCTCCTTACCTGATCTACAACAATCATTCAATATTGAGACTGATGCATCCGACTATGTTGTAGACACAGTTATCACTCATCATGGTCATCTAGTAGCATACCATAGTGAGACACTCTCAGATACTATCCGGAAATACCCCACCTATGAAAAGGAAATGTATTCCATTGTACAAGCTTGTCATCAATGGAAATATTACAATATGGGAAAAGAGACAATCATCCACACTGATCACAAGCCTCTGCAGTTCAAATAGACACAAGGGAAGTTGCAGAATGGCCGCCATCATAAGTGGTCCACCTACCTGCCACAGTTCCATCTCAACATCAAGTATAAGACAAGGAGCAAAAATTGTGTTGTTGACTACCTCAATCGACCTCACATGGATGCACTCAGCCCCATGCTCTATCCTTATGGGCTTGAGGCATTTGAGTGGCCCCAATTCTATCAACAAGATCCAGACTTCACCACCACCTATCATCTCTTGGGTACATGTGCAAATGTCACCTATTTTCACATTCAGGACAGACTTTTATGCCATCCAGGCCATCTCTATGTTCCTGCAAGCGAGTGTGCAAATATTATTTGGGAGGCTCACTAAAGTCGGATGGCAGTACATTTTGGCGTGGAGAAAATTGTGGTCATTCTATATAGAAAAATTTATTGGCCAAAAATTCGACAAAACGTTAGCAAGTATATCATATATTACACTTCATGTGTCAGTGCCAAGCCAACCATCAAGAAGAAAGGATTATACACCTCTCTTCCTACTCCCGAGAGGCCTTGGGAATCCATCTCGATGAATTACATGTCTGGCCTTTCGTCTGTCAAGCAAGGAAATGATTGTGTATTTGTGGTAGTTGATCGATTTTTGAAGATGGCCATTCTCACAGTCTACAAGAAGAGAATCACAACAACATATACTGCCAAGATCTTCTTCGAATGAGTGTGGGTCCATTTTGGGATAGAATAGACCATCATCTTCGATCGGGACAACATATTCCTCAACACATTTTGGTTGAGTCTCTGGTCACTTTTGGACACCAAGCTCACTAAATATACTTCCTTCCACCCTCAAACCGATGGCCAAACAGAGGTCGTCAATTAGATGATTATGCAAATCCTGCACATGTATAACTCTAAGCATCCATGTACATGGGATGAGAATCTTTCCTATGTTCAACACAGCTACAATAGGGTTCTTCATAGCTCCAGTGACCATAGCCACTTTCAGGTGGGGTTGGGATTCCAACCCCTGGGTGTCGTTGATGTTGCACTACCTCTTGCAACAACACGGACATATTCTTCCCATGTTCATTTTGAGGCGAACAAAGCCACTAGATTCATTGAGCGGATTCAGCACATCTACCAACAGGTCCATGAGATTTTGCAGAAATCCAATGCTAAGTAAAAGTAGCACCATGATCAACACCGGATACTGCACAAATTTTAGGTGGGAGACAAGGTCTGGTTACATTTGCAGAAAGAACACCTTACAAGACCCCATCAGAAGCTCCATCTACTTTGTTATGGGCCTTACACTATCACCAAGGTTGTGGGTGACAATTCTTTTGAGCTCAACACTCCCCTCTTCCTTGGTTTCCACCCAGTGTTCAATGTGGACCTCCTCCGACCATATTTTCCACCATTATTGGACACCTTGGAGATCGCAGAACAATTGACACCAAAAAATATCAACCCTGACTGCATGGAACATAAATCCATTGATCATATAGTGGACACATAGGTCAAGAGCACTCGTCAGCAGATGATCCAACTTTATCGGGTTGTCAAGGTATGACAACTCCTACACCAAGGAAAGTGGCTCACCCGGAGCTAAATTCAACATAAATTTTCTCACCTAATGGGGTCTCTCAATGCAATGGAGACCATTTCTTCCTAAGGGGGAGGACTGATCCAGGTGGATATTGGTGGCCACCCACCTATTCCAATTGGCTCCTTTTGACAGTTTTAGTTTAGCACATTCTTCTGTAATTATTTGTAATTGTGGGTTATACACTTTTGGGGTTGTCTGAATCCCTACATAGCTTTTTGGTGGATATTGGTGGCCTCCCACCTAATCCAATTGGATTAGTTTGGAATTTTTCATGTAAGTACATCTTTATGTACTTCCAGAGTCATTTTAGGGCCCTAAATAGTGGTTTTTTGGATTGCCACAATCAAGTTGTAGACGAAGTCAGAGTTTGATGGCATAATGTGTAGTTCTCAAAAATACCTTTCCAACTGGTTATCACGCACCTAAAATGGAGTTCGTATGGAAAATTTACGACCCCAAGAAGTTGAGGTACCAACTTACCCATCAGGGCCCACATAACTTTTGGTGTTTCATCTCCTAGGGTTAGGTTTTTGGATGTCTAGGTGTTAGCTTTCGGAAGTCACTCCTGGATTGCTAGCAGGAGCAGAGCCCGAAGCCCATCAGATTTAATGTCAGGATTTGTTTTAAGGTTGATCAAATGGAGGGAAACTCGGAACGGCACAATTTCAAATTAGAAACCATACCAGGCATGCAAGAACGAGTGAGGTCTTAATAAACTCCAAATAGTGAGCCATAGTAAAAGGGTGAGCAGATGGAAGACTTATGCAAGAAAGCGTAGTGGTCCACAATAAACATCAGGTTCATTACAGATTAGAGAAGAAGTGCGTTCAAACGCAAAATCCTTTTACATTCAAACACATATACCAGAGAATACAACGATGCCACAACAAATCCTTTGTCGCAACAAGATTGTTAAGTCCACGTGAATCCTTCACTGTGAACCCTCTAGCCAAGACGAAACAAAGATGGAAAGAAAGGAAATTGTTTGTTATAAACCAAGAAATCTCAAACACAGAGGCATAACCATGAAACCAGAATGTCGCTGAAACTTTACATTCGGGAGCTTAGCTCTACCATTGATAGATACAAAAATGGCAAAAACGCCTACATATACCCAAAACTACAACAGCGGCGGAACCAAGAAACTGCATTGAAGGCTTTGCGTCTGCATGGCTTCTGACAACACGGAGCTGCGATCTTTGAATGGTCGTGCAACTTATGGCAGACGCGATCAGTCTTCTGATAGTTTATTCGGCGAATCGACGTGCTTTTAATTCTTTGCGGGACGTCCCCATTATGGCGGAGACGATGTCTAACCACCACCAACCGCTTCAATAACTGCTTCTTGGGATTGATAACGACCCAGCTAACTCAGCATCTCGAGATAGGGGATACTTCTCACACTGCCACCTGGAACGACTGAATGGATTGAGGGACGGACATGAGGGCCATCGCGGAGGACGTGGTGTATGGTAGGAGTGACGGCGAGAAGTGAGAGTGATGACAGAGGGGGGAAATAGGGGATGATCCGTGGAAGGGGGACAGCCAGGCAGATGGGACGAAGACCGGATAAACAGACTCGCCTTCGGGTGAGAGACTGATGTGGAAAGAAGGGGATGCGTGGCAGGCGATGAGTGGGTGATGAAAAGAAGGGGAGGCCACGCGAGCCAGAGAGGAGGGATGGATAAGTGACATATGGCAACAGGGGAAAGGCGGGTAGAAGGAAAGTGAAGTGACGGGAGGAGGACCCACACTGGTTAAGCACAGGGCAGTTGAGAGGAGCGGGGCTGCACAAGCGTCGTTGATTAGGGCGCTACGATCGTGGTTGTTGGAAGCTGTACCCACAATTCCGGACCCCCCCCCCCTTGACTTAAAGGTAGAAAGGCGGGGGGGGTCCGAAATGGTCTTCATCGCCGTTGATCCGGGCGCGCTCATCTGGACCATCAGAGAGATGCGCCCCCGATTCCGGACCCCCCCCTCTTGCTTAAAGTTCGAAAGGCAAGGAGGGCCCAGAATTTGTTGGGCGTCGTTGATCCGGGCGCGCTCATCTGGATCGTCCGGTCTTGCTTGCTGTTTACCACGGGCGCGTTGTCACCCAAAACTTTGGACAAGTGGGTTTTAACCCATTCGTTTGATATCTGACCCCCTTAGCGAGAAATATCGCTAACATTTGGCTCCATGGGGGATAGAGTTGTCCCTGTGATGCTCTAAGAAATCCTTTGCAGACTTAGTGCCTTTGTTGTTGGGCTATGGATTCATTTATTATTCTGGAAAACAAAAACAAACAAGAACACAAAACGATATTTACAAAACTTAAACAAGACGAGCCGGCTGCGGCTCACATGAAACATTTCTTTAAGAAATTCCCATTGACTGGGCTACCAAAAATTTCATGGCCTTCCAGATCCTGCAACCTGTAAGTGTTATTGGAAAACACCTCCATGATCTTGAAAGGCCCGAACCAGAGGGCTTCAAATTTACTGTGTTTGCCTCTCTCTTGCCTGGGTGCATCCCATTTGAGTACTAGATCACCCTGCTGAAACTCTTTCTTCTTGTTCTTTCTGTCAAAAGCCTGCTTGATCTTCTGCTGACGATTGTAAGATCTGTCCAGGACCTGCTCTCTGATCTGCTGCACCTCCACCATCTGATGAATTCTTCTGAGCATAAGATTAGGTTCCCCCTCATAGTCATGAAGAAGATGTGCCACAGGCAAGGCAAGCTGAGTGGGGAAAACTGCCTCAATCCCATAAACAAGTTGGAAGGGTGAGAGACCTAGGGATTTCTTTGTTGTCACTCGATCGGCCCAAAGTGTAAATTTGAGCTTTGAGTCCCAGGCCCTTTTATTATCCTCCAATAGCTTCTTGATGAGCTTGATTATACTTTTATTAGAGGACTCTGCCAGTCCATTTCCCTGAGGGTAGTAGGGAGTGGAGTGGATCAGTGAAATTCCAAACTGTTTACAGAATTTGATCAGAGGCTCAGACCGGAATGGGGAAGTGTTGTCAGTGACGATTTTGCTAGGGCAGCCAAACCTCGCAATGATGTCCTCTAGGAAGCTAATGATTACTTTGTGAGAGGTGCTTCTGGTAGGGACAGCTTCTATCCATTTAGTGAAGTAGTCGGTTGCTGTCAAAATCCATCGGTGTTGGCCACTTGAGGGAGGATGAATTTCCCCGATAAAATCTAGTCCCCACTGCTGAAAGGGAGCTGAAATCACCACAGGCTTCAACGGTAGGGATTTGAGCTGCTGCTTTCCTGAGAATTTCTGGCATTTAATGCAAGCTCTAATTTTCCTGCAGACATCAGGAAATAAGGTGGGCTAGTAGTACCCTGCTCGGAGGATCTTGTGAGCAGTGGTCTTCCAGAAATAATGGCCTCCACAGAGACCACTATGGAAATCATTCATAACCTTCTGGGCCTGCTGTGGGTCCAGACACATCAGTAATATCCCCTGGGGATCTTTCCAGTATAGAACTGGGCCAATAAGACAATATCTGACAGCTTTAAGCTTTAAAGCTCTTTCTCTGCTTTCTTCCATTCCACCAGGGGGCCTCAACTCCTGCAGGAAATACAAGATATCTTTGTACCAGGAGCATGTTGATAGTGGTACAGTGCCTTGGAAACCTTCGTTGGATGATTTAGCTTGTTCATGGATCAAATTGATTTCCAAGGCTTTATAATTGGATTCGGCCAGGAGCTTCGCCAAACCCTGCCCTTTTATTAGCTTGGTGGGCTTGATCTCTAAGTCGAATTCTAGGATCTTGGCGATCCATTTGCTTCTTCTCCCATCTATGTCAGGCTGTATAAGAATGTCCTTCACAGAGGTTGAAGGGACATATGCAATGACCTTTGAGTGTAAGACATAGACTCTGAAAGCCTTGAGAGATTTTACTAAGGCATAAGCCTGCTTCTCCATGATCTCATATCAGAGCTCTGCATCTCTCAGCGCCTTACTAAAAAAGGCAATAAGTTGCTCTTTCCCCTGATCATTTTTCTGCAACAGGACTGTTGCCACTGTGTCAAAGGAAGCAAAAGAAAATATCATAAAGTTTTTAGAATAATCTGGACTGGCTAGCACAGGAGCCTCAGTCAATGCTTTCTTTATCTGGTCAAAAGACTTCCTGGATTCAGCCGTCCATTTTATTTCATGGCCCTTCCTGAGCATGGTTGTGATATCTTTCACCAATTCAGCAAAATTTGAGACAAACCTCCTCAGGAAATTAATCCTTCCCAAAAATGCTTGGACCTCCTTCTTGGATCTGGGAAGTGACAGAGCCTGAATTGCTTCCACCCTGTCAGGATCAATTCTCACTCCTTCTG